>QBDW01002419.1:0-30651 GCA_003261595.1 Maconellicoccus hirsutus
TTCAAATAATTTAAAAAATGAAAGTGAATTTTGAATGATTTTCAATTTTTTATCATGAGTAAATTTTATTATTTATAATTTGCTTTTTTAGTTGCAAATGGTATTCGGTTTCAAATTATCATTAAATAAAAAATATTGAACATTGTTGAATTTTTACTAACAATTATGGAAAAATTCGGCAATGTTTTCAATATTTTTTACTTTAATAATTTGAAATTTAATACGATTTATTTTGCAAAAAAAAAGTGCATTATAAATAATACAAATAAAATTACTCACGATTGAAAAATTGAAAATCTTTCAAAATTTATTTTCTATTTTTTGAATTATTCGAAAAAAAAGTGAAAAAAAAAATGAAATGCGAGAGCCCTATTTTTTCGAAATGACAAAATCTTCTGATCTTTCAAAAACTACTTTTTCAATCACGAAACATATTTCGTAGTGAAGTGTACTTTTCAAGCATTCGCGAATAATTTCCTCCAAGGAGCTAGTTCACTCTGTAACGTGATATTATACATACACCGCATTCTATCGGATCACCTACGTAATACTTGGTCATATTCATTGATAAAGATCACGTGAGAATTTCACTTCGCCGGTAAAACTACCATGAGAACTCGAATAATCGAGGATATCGTTTGCGTAATCGAGCAATTGCTGAATTTGTAGCGACGGAGTCGTTTTTTTTTTCATGGAAAAATCACTCTAAATGGGGCTCATTTGTTTGTATATTCAATGTATAAATTCATTCATGAAGAATAAATTGGAATTAATGTATGAAGGAAATGTTTAGCGTTTAGTTTACATGTCATAATTTTTATACGTGGATTGTAATTACGTGATTTTACGACGGTCAATTATACGATCGTGAAAATAATCAAATTCGGTTATCTGAAGGTGTAGTGGTGATTTATGGGGTTGTGAGGATTGCATAAATGCCATATTCGCGATTCATTTTGTGCAAAGAATGAGATTTTTTTGTAGGAGCATGTCGTTTTGTTTTGTATTTTGTTCTTGTATCTTCAAAGTCGATTGTTTATGTGATTTATCAGGAGGAGTGAAATGTTTGTTCAGGAATCTAATTCGTTCTGTGTTTTGTCCATTTATCTTCGAAGTCCACTTACTATCCACTTCGGACGAACTGGTTGTTGCGCGCTCTCTAGGTTTTGAGTGAATCATCAAAGGAACTGGTTCATTGAGGGTTCTACTCGTAGTTGTATTTTTCGTGAATCTTTTTTCCGTGTGTGGGTCGAATTGTATTTTATGTCGTTTTATACGAGTCCCAGAAAGTTTTTTTTTGAAATAAGACCAGAATTTTATTAATTTTTTTCAAACTGATTTACCCAAATTGATATAGACCGGTCATTCAGGGTATAATTATCTTGGCCATGTGCACCTGGGAAAAACTGGAAATGTTAATTGAGGAAATTTTTCAACGGTAGCCTCGATTTATCGGTAATTTTTTGAAATTGAACGGACACTTGTGCGGTAACCGATATTAATTGAATTTAGGTAATTTTGAAATAAATACTTCATCGAATTTATTATACGCTACGTCTCTTTAAACCGTCTAGCCAGTGTTACGAAATACGACGTGGTTACGTGAACATACACAAATTTATTTTCACCAGTCATTACAGACCGATGAAACAGAAATTCACCGAAGAGTCTGTTTAATTGTATGTACTGCTTAAGTTATGTATATGTTGTATCTACACCACCACACAAGCAAAGTCCAGCGTATACAACTACACATTGGAAGGAGACAGTGGAAAGATGTTTGATTTGATAAGGTATTTTATGTTTCCGGATTTCTAGAAAAAAAACTGTAATTTAACGGGTTACGAACGAACAAAAAACAGAAAATATTGGGGGATGGATGATCTCGGTGTATATTTGGTTGGCGATGAGTACGATTAGTGTGTTTTTCTGATTTTACTCCTCTTTTTGTTTATGTAAAGAAAATTCGAATGAATCGGGAGGTACTGGTGTCGATGGTAATCTGCGGGATTTAATGGTTGAATGAGTTCGGTGTTTATATTTTTTACCTGTTCACCTATGATGGAATCTATGTACCTGTGTGATCGCGTAGAAGGTGTTTCCCTCAGTTTGGTCGTATCGACGAATCGATCTTATCGTAGGGTCCATTTTTTTCATTTAGGTGTTGAAAATTATGCATTAGGGTTTGATATTTTGAAATGAGTTTTTGGTATGGGAACGCTCCTTGGGAATATGTTTTCTAATTAATGGAAGAATAACGCGGTGATTGTATTTAGGGGTTTTAAAGGGTTCGAGAGTTTTTTGCTGAATCGGCATCCAGCAGAGTTGATGTAGATTTGCAGTTTTTCTATTAACTTTGTATTTATACGAGAAAACAAAAGTGATATGAGATTGTGTGTGAAAACTATTACGACCTAATTACGACGTTTTATTACGCGAAGATTGATATAAAGATATTGTACTCGGCTAATTACACGTTATTGATGTAGAAATTAGCCTTCAGCTACGTATCGAAAGATATCCAAGATCTCGAGGGTGTTTGTTTTTTTGGCAGCAGCTCTGAAGCACAGTCATCTACAATGTTTCGCTATTTTATGTACAGAACGCGAAGCCAGGAAGTGCAAAATGAAAGAATTCGCGCTTCAAAGACTTAAATTTACGAGCTTTGAAAAAAGCGCTGTATAATTTACGAGTTTCTTTCGATGATGATGGCGAAAATAACTCGAATGTGGAAGCGAAAAAAATACGCGCACTAAGTGAAACGATATATGGACGTCCTGCGTGTATTCGTCGTATACTTATATTTAAACTAAGCTCGTTTGGACGAAACAACGTTGTAATTTACATGAAATAATGAGATGCGTTGACATGTACAGCAAATCCGAGCGATGTTTGCGAAAATGTCTCGCGTAGCCATAAAATAGTAATCGGAGATTATCTGCTGCTGTGTTACAAACTATTTCGCAATGCATGTGATTCGAGAAGCGAAGAATATCAGGATGTGAATGTTGCAGAGATGTATCGCAGATTCCTTATGAAATGGGAATGGATTTTGATGGAATGGAGAAAGGTAATCCTACCATGATGTAGTTTAGAGCCTTTTATCTCGTGCATATAATGTACATTAACTATTAAAACATTCAGACCTGGATTACATTTTCAGTAAAGGCGAAATTGGTGCGAGTTTACGTTGTAAACCGTAGCAGGGCAATTTTTACTCCAATTTTTCCTGCGTGAAATGTGGCGTAGGGCCAGCTCCTCTGTACAGATCACGTGTTTTCAAAAAGTTAAGGGGGTGAAAGTGCTACACGTGAACGGAAAAGGGAGCAGGTTCAATGTTTTAGAGGTGATAGAAATTGGGAAGGGGGATTTCATCTTGTAAAGGGAAATTCCATTTGTTTCAAAATTAATGATTAGCTTATTTCTTTATTTTATTTTAAAATTTCGGACTTTTATTTTTTATTATTTTTCATGTAATTATTTTAAATTTTTATTCAAACTATAAAGATTTTTGGCCCCAAAATTCTCAGAGAATATGTGGATTCAGATGGCGCGGTACCCCATCGTTTTTATGGATTGTGTATCTTTTTCCTCTTCTCATTCCTAAAATTTTACCCTTCCCTGTTCCTGAGTTATCCTTTATCCTAATTACTATTCTCTGTCCGATAATTATCCAATATGATGCTATTCTCTCGTTCTCTTTTTTTAGTTTTTCTACCTGTCAATTTTTCATTTCTCTATTCTACCCCCTCCCAAGTCTACACAACATTACCTACAGATCTGATCAATTTGAATATTTTGACGATTTCATTCGTCTTCTGGATCCGTCTTTTTTCATAGTTCATCAATAAATACGAGGATGACGATATCAGATTTCTTATATAAATTAAGTCTTTATGGTAATATTCGTTAATTAACAAGACGTTGAGGTTGGCCATAGATCGAAGTCAATGATACGACGATGAAAATAACACTTTTAATAGAGAGATTGTCCAAAATTTAAAGATATGTGACAAACGATCAAACATGGCGAGTTGATTAACCAAAAAGTTGCCCTATGTGGAGGAAAAATGACGAAGTCGATATTGTATCAGCGTAGGCGAGATTTTCAGCAAATCGAACTCTTTCACAGGATCTGATACGAAGAAAGATGGACGATAAAATCTGAATGACCGGAATTTCATCAACGATTGGGTTTTGTCGACTTTTAATTCATTGAATAATAATGCCAGATGCTCGATGTCAACGTTTCTGTAGGATTAGAATATGTTGATTATGTAGTTTCGAATTAAATATTCCAGTGAAGGGAACACGTGTATTATGTCTTGATTTTTAAAAATGAAAGAAACACTGAGTGGTAATATTTATTTGAAATTTACACAATTTCACGTAATTAGGTGATCAGTGTTGCGTATCTGCATAAGAAATCAATTTATTTTCAATATTTTTTTTCAATGTTTTAACTTTTTTTCAAGTTTTTTCTTGTTTTTAAAAACAAGGTTACTAATTTATTCATTTTGACGAAAAAAAGTAATTATAACAGCTTTCTGGGGACTTTTTTTTAATTTTTATAAATTTAATTGGTAACAAAATTATATCGAAAATTTTGATTTACATAGTCCTTGCTGATTTTTAATGAGAAAAGCTTAAAGAATAAGCAAAAGTGAACGGATTATTCCAGGTTTCCAAGATTTAGTGACGTCGTTGTTTTGAATCCTTGGTTAACTGCATATTCCTGTTGTGAAAAAAACCACAAATTAATAATTATATTATAATATTCGCATAAATCAAATATAAATTGAAAAATATGTAATTTTTATAAGTTATTTTCTTGAGATTTCGACGAATTTGAAAAAATACAGAATTTCTTCGAATTTATTACCTCGCACATTATCATTGTGCACTTATTTAGTTGCATCGCGTGTCAAGGAGGAGAAAGGAGGAAAGAGGTTGGCCGCCTGGTCGGCGTATAATGCAAGATATGGTAGATAAGCAACATACACGTGTAAGTCCAAGTACACGAGATGTAAAGAAAATACGAAATTAACGAATTATTTTCATTAGTAAAACGGCGACGTTGTTTTCCGCTTAAAATATAATGTAAATTTTACCCCATGCTGAGTTTAAGCGAAAATTAGCATGTTTTTTTCGTCAACTCGACAAGTTGACAAGGCTAATTTTACCCGAGTACGTTTCGAGGGGATTGGCGAAGTGAAAGGTTGAATTTTTTATTCGCGGAAAGCGTGTTTCATTTGAGGGTATTGATGACTTCATTGAAAACGTGTTAAATCACGACGATGAATTTGATCTGTTCGCGGTGATTTATCGACTATTAAGTAGCGGCGATGTGTGTATTTTTTATATTATTTTAAACGGTAACAATAACCGACGGACGGATGTTTACACTTGGAATCGCGTAAAATGTTTTATGGAATTGGTAATATCGTCGTAAATTAACTTTATTATGCGGTTCTGGTTATAGTTACCGAATTAGAGTGGTTTATATGGAAATGTAAACTTTAAGGGTTCGGTTGTACCTGTGAGGCTGTGATTTTGTTCGGTGTGAGATTTCTTTTATTTTTGGTCATGATTGTTGATTTATGGATGGTTTTTTTTTTTAGTATTTCTAAAGCGATTTGATGATTTTCACCAATTTTTATATATTTTTGGGTTTCTTATTCTTTGAGCAATTAAAATATAAAGTTTGGGGGTAGTTTTTTTTCATAAAAATATTTTATTTATTGTTTCTCTTTTTTTTTTTTAAGATTCGAGATTAATGAAACTTTTTTTCTGTAGTTGATGTTTTCAGTTGCTGACGCAATAAATTTTGAGAAAAAATTAAAAACTTGTTATAATTTTGCGTTATTTTTGGCAGCAATATAGGAATATTTTACATTTAAAAATTTTTGGCAGATGTCAAGAAGGGATTTAGGACCCCCTTCTCTGGCTATGCTACCGTTGGCATTTTCAGGAATTCAAATATGGAGGAGATGGGATGATTCGTTTTTTTTTTTTAAATTTTCCCCAACGAAGAATTTTATGTCCTATTTTTTTAGATATTTTCTAAAAATCCTGCGATTTAAAAATAAGTTTTAGCGTAATAAATCATCAAAAACGACGTGTTTTGTCCTAGATAATTCTATGGTATGGTGGGGGGAGGGGTGGACGATTTTTATGTGTAGACTTCTCTCAGTGGACCATGACATGTTAGAATTTCAGCTTTTCACCTCGTCCAATTCCCAAAAAAATTCCTGTTTTTCAAATAATTTTTTTTCAAAGAGGGGCTGGGGGTATTAAAGGGCTGAGATTTTGGTCATGAATGTATCTCAGTAATAAACTACCCTTTTTTACTTCAAGTTTTTAGAAAAAGGCCGAATCGACCTGCTTGCCCGGCAGGGTATCTAACAGGTAGCAAAAGTAGTGAAAATAGTGAAAAAGTAATGATTTTGAAAATAGGCTATAAAAGTAGTGAAAATTAGTAAATTTTGTCAAAAAGTAGTGCAAGAATGGAAAAATTCCAAGACGCGAAATATTTTTGAAAAAATTACTCAAAAATTGTTCGTTTTCGATATTACTGGCAGTTTCTTATGAATTGGCAGCATTGTCGAAATATGTGACGTCATACATATTTTTTTAAATTAGGCATATAATAATGCATTTATTTTTTTAATTCGTACAAGTTTTCTTCTAATTTAAAATTTGACTTCGTTGGTGCAAAGGAAGGGGGGGGACAGTAAAATTGAGAGGTTCTAAAAAATTTGGAAAAAAGTAGTGAAAAAGTAGTAATTTTCAAAGAAAAAATCCGTTAGATACCCTGTTCGGTTACGGCTTTTCCGAAAATTTATTGAAAAGGTGGGGAAGAAGTTAAGAACTTGGTCAAAATTTTAAGAAAAATTAGTATTAAAATAAAATAAAAAAACGAAGACGCCAACTATTTTTGAAAAAATCACTATAAATTGATTATTTTTGAAAAAAAAATGGCAATTTTTCATCAATTGGCAACACTGTTACAATACGTGGTCTGGCGATCTAGGATGTCTTGGAGTCTTCTAATTTGGAATTTTTTCTGCAATAAATTTTACTTGTTGAGGAGGGGAATTAAGTTGAGAAATCTTTGAAAATTTGTTGTAAAAGTGGTGATTTTTCAAGGAAAATCTCTTAGATACTTTTTTCAGCCAAAAAAAAAGATGGTGTTTCAAAGTTATCCCAAATATCGTTCAACTTTGAAAACGACTCCGCGTAGCTACACTGCCTTATATAAAATAGATAGGCAAAACTTTTTTTGCTCATATATACATGTAATAATGTACTTCTCAAGCTCTATTCAGCGATGCGATCAGTTTTTTTCAACTACTTCCCTGTCTTCGCAATTCATCAAAATATTCCCGAAACCTTTCAAAGTAACCCCACCATTCAATATTCAATCGTTCGTACACAATTTGAGACGTATTTCTGTACCATTCATTATCCAAGCGACGTTAAAATACGCGAAAATATCGGATCCTAGAGGCAGCTCCTCGAATACCGAAATAATGAGACATAAATAATGTATTTCGCCATCGTACGACGACGCGGCGAATAAAGCGGCGCAAGTTTAATCAACTAGAACGGTATTTGTTCATTGAAAAACGACTTTCACACTCGGTGAAGTTTGAAAAAAACCGTATGAAATAGTCGCACGATGTTGTACGCCATTAGCTTAATTTATATCTTATGCTGATGAACACGTATAGACATTGTTGGTGTTGTACGTTGATGGAAGAACGATGGAAAAACGCTCGTTATGTATGGAAAAATGTATCGTAAAAAAAAAAAAGGAGAAACAAAACCGATTAAAATAATGTCTATCATCCGAATGCGGTTGAAATGCGCGGCAATATCGTAAATAACATGGACGAAAGATGGGAGTTTGAGCGAGAGCATTTAAACGTCTCGGAAACGAGCGTAGTAAATTTTTTAAAGCGTTTTTAGTCGCGTTAAAAAGTCGCGACAAGTGCCCGAAAAAATTTCCAGCTAATTGGAAACATCGATCGGATACGTGATATGGTAGCAATGAAATTTATAGTAGTTCGACTACGCATATAGACCGGTATATTCGACAAATTTTCATTAACTGAGTTCCAACAGCGTGCAAGCGGATATTGCTTGATGAGCTGGTGTTCGCGGGATTAGCATATTGGGTGGTTCTAAAATTAACCCCTGTGTTTTGTAGATCATGTTGCATAGTGTCACAAATTTCGGACTGTAATAAAAATACAAATTATTTCGTCGTAAATTCTCATTTAAAGTGATAGAAGATGATGCTTCGAACATCGCGTGATTTTATTGCGACGATTATGTCGTCGTAAATTTAACCGTCACGCGATAGGTGATCAGATTGTTTTTCGGGGTTTGTCGCCTTTGAGCGATTCGTGTAAATATGTAGGTTTTTCTATGGAGGTTGAATTCTCGTGACTTGTGCTGGGTTCAAAAATTCGAGTTGATTATGGTTTGAGGTCAGAAAATTGAATATATGAAGGATTTTAGTCTTGAGAGGGATAGGATCAAGGATGGAATATTTTTTGCTTTTTGTGCATCCTCTGTTGATATTTGTTCAATGTCATTCTCTTTTCCAATATATGTCATATTTGAAGTACTTCCGATAATATCCGAAATGCTTCGAAAGGGATTTGAAAAAAAAACAGCTTTTGAATGGGAGGGGAAGCTCACTAGACATAAGTAAGACGAAAAGGAATCCGAAAAAAGCACGATTTTATGTAGAGAGAAGAGGTCAGTAGCGTATCTCTGATTTTGAGGATATTCCTTAATGAAGAAAAAAATCAGCTTACATAAAAGTCCGCAACACGGTGTGACATTTTCATATCACTTCGGGACAAAGATGTTCATCAGAGGATGTTTTTTGACGTCACTTGCCATTTCTAACCATTCCATGTCACTTGGCATGCTACCATGTCATGATCACATGTCATTATTCAAGTCACCATGACCTGTCATCATAACATGATCATGAGATATTACCATGACATGTCACTCGACACATTACTGAAACATGATCACATATTACTCATGACCATGACACTTGACCATTCCAATAATCCAATATGACGTTCATCATGAGTCGTTAAATATCACATGTCAATCATAATGATAACACTTCACCGTAATAATGACTTGTCATTGTATAGTATCATGATATGTCACCATGTGTCACTTATGAATTGTTATGACGACATGAAAATATCAAGATTATCACTCACGAACATGACACGTCGCCACGACAACGGTTTGTCATCATATACATCACTTATGATCATGATATGTCACCATAACAATGACCTGTCATCTATGACTTGTTATCATGACATGAAAATATCAAGATTATCTTTCATGAGGATTACACGTCGCCATGAGGACGGTTACCATGACAGCCGCATGACGATTTTTTGTAACGCTTTTTCGTGGTGATTTTTTGTGACGAATTTCGATTTGGCCAAGATATAAAAATCAAAAAACAATTTTTATCCAACTAAATTGTATTTTAAAAATAAATTTTAATATTTTTTCACAATTTTTAGAAATTTTTCAAAAATAATGTGTTAAATGAGCACGTTTTTGTCAAGTAAGGGCTTTCATGTCTTTTTAGAGCTTTTTTTTTGCCATAAAGATTCAATTTTATCCCCCCCCCCATACGGCATTGAAAGGGGTTGATGACACCTAATGCATTTGTGCTGGCAATATTGAAAATTGAAGGAAGAGGGCGTAGCATTTGGGTATCTTCATGTCGGTAAGAAATCCAAGGTTGGGGGATGTTGCATTTCCCCTAAAAATGAAAAAGGCCAATTAATGGTCAATTCGAAATCATGAAAATAACGTAAAGTCAATTGGCCACCGGTCACTTTATCACGCTAATTCTCAACCTCCGTGAGACGTGCGAAATCTAAAAAGGAAGTCGCTTATCATGTCAGTTTTCCTTTCGTATGCAAAAAATATCAAAATTTTCCGGTCGGTTAACTATCCTTTCGTTTGATTTATTTCGAATATTTCGAAGAGAAAAAAACAATCCTAATTGTCGCTAAATTTACAACCTAAATTAGATATTTTAAGTAGTCGTAAAACTCGATGTATCCGAACCCGCTGCGAAAATTATCGTCGATGTGAAAAATTGTGAACTGGAATAATTAAAATTATCGCGAAAAAAAGCAATCACGAATTTCGAATACTTTGTAATACAATTTTGCCTCGTTTCTGCAAAGCCACGAAATTATTACTAAATTGCCATGATATGGTTGACAATGTGATCAAGTATGAGATTGCATACGTGTATATTTAAAATGTATTTAAGCATTAAAAATGTTGAAAAAAACCAGTTTACGCGGAATATCAAGTCGGATTTCGTTCATCAGTTTATCTAGTGGGTGGTCGTGTTGTACATGAGAAATGCATTCCGTTTTGCGTGTGCTCAAAGTTACCCCAGATTAGTGACTAATTACGCCTCATTTGGTGATTTTGAATCAATTCCTGAAATACGAAATATGTATCAATGAAATTTTAAATTATTTTGAAATAATTTTTACATGTTGGTGATTCAAGACCCCCCCCCCAACCTTACTTTGATTACCCAGTGAAAGTCTCTTACGTGACGAAAAACTAATTAAAAAATTTACTCGTTTTGAGGAAATTTTAAAACTTCGGGAGTATACTTTTTATCGAAGGGAAGCTTTACGAGAAAGAAAATTTAATACTTTTACTTTTACGTGGTGCTATACATATACCATAAATCCCCCCCTCATTCACTCCCCACATTTTCCTTATTATCAAGCTTCAAATTCGCCATCGCTCGGTGATGACGTTGAATACTTTGATGAAATTTACGCGCCAACGTTACATTACCAAAATTACAATATTCTTAAATTAACAATAAAAAAAATCGCCTATCGAAAAAAACGCGCCTTTTTTTTATTTTTACGAGTCGAAACTCCGCATGAAAATTCGTATTCGTCGAATGGAAGTCGACGAAATGTTCTCATATAAAATATCGAACGATGGCGAATGAAAAAAAAGCAAATTTCATCGTATCACTCCTCGCGGAAAATTTCGTTTAGAAATAAAAGCCTTTCGAGCGAAAGAAAAAGCTCAATTATGTAAATGGATACCAAGAAGCTATTCGACTCGGAGAAAAAGGCGAAATTTTACGCAGTCGAATTTAACGATTCGGAGTACTTTTTTAAATGAAAACCATCAAGAGAAATTTTCATTTGGGTGGAATTGCTGTGAAAGTTATTAGCATAATAATGAGTGCATCGTGGAGTTTCTTTTTTTTCTTTTTTTCAAAGGTGGAATCAGTTTGGTGGTGTCGTGTTTGGGGATTAATTCGTATACCATAATTTCGACATATTTCTCTCGAGGTCGGTTACTTATCCGCATTGGATGTAATTTATCTGTCTGCGTGATCTTTGATTACGCGATAATGAAATCCTCGAAAATAAACTTTCGATAAATATTACAAATATTCGTGCATCTCGATCGACACCCACCACGAAATAAACTGATTGAAATTATTTCTTTATCGTTGATCTCCGCGATGGTAATTCCGCGTGTAACTGCAGCGTGTTCATTAACGAGGCTTTTTTTCCAACTGGTTGACGTTGCTGGGCGACATAATGCATGTGCATATGGTCTCAGATGCCATAAAGAAGCGCGCCAATTACACTGATGTCTATAGCCGAGATATTCTTTCAGTTTTGCCGACAATTTGCAAAATGCAAATGCATCGGGAGTATTTCTTTTGACGGCGTTGTATCCAGGATGCGTAGGCGAGCGGAAGTGAGAATGCGACGAGAAGAGTAACAAGGGCATAGAAAATTATTGCGAACGCCTACGTTTTTTTGTGGGATTTCTCGCGTATTTCAATGTGTGAGTCTTGATGGGTTATGTCGTCTCGTGGAATTTGAGGATAAGAATAGATTTTGATTTTTTGCATGTAAGTGAATGGGAAATTGAGGCTTTGAATGAGTGCCAATGGTGATAATGGGGCTAGGAAAATACGTTTTGCGTATTTAACTGTTCGATCAGATTGAGCATATTTTAAGTATTTAGGGGAATCGTGAAATTTCCTTTTAAATGAGTCCAAATTGTTTTTGAATATTTTGAATATTTTTAAAACATATTTGGATATGTGTTTAAGTTTATCTCTCGCTTTTCAGGCCTTCTTCATCATATTTTCTCTGGTTTTAATAAGTTTAAGTTCTTGACATATTTTTTTCCACAAAAAGTGGCAGCACTGTGAAACTCTCTGAAGAAAAAATTGAAGTGTTATTCGTGAGCTCGACAATAAAACGATCATGTAGGTTGAAAAAGCACAATAAAGCAAATTTGGGATTTTTTTAGGATTCGGGGGAAGGTGGAGGGAGGTTAAAGGGAGTCCTATCGGAAACATATTACACAACTTGAAATTATAAACGTCTCGAGTGAATTTTCAACCCTTCTTAGCTTCCCCTAAGTAGAACTAGGAGTCATAAATATTGGTTAATTTGAGAAAAAAAAAATACATTCAGCGGCTAGCTTGCCAAAATTTGAAAAATTTCGAATTTTGAGGGCTCAAAAGTTGTCATTTGAGGTTCTACATTTTCCTGATATATTTTTGTTGCAATTTGGCTCATTTTTAAGTATCAAACCAACTAGATGAGGATTGAGGGATTTTCTGTTTGATTAGGAAAAATCGTAATATTCCCACAATTTTGATTGATGAAGGCTTTGAAAATTTCTGAAAAATTTAGGCAAAATTATGCATCAGAAATAGTATTAAATTCAGTATTTTTTTTAATAATTAAAAAATTATAGTTATTCAATTTATGCAAAAATTAATTTTTTAATAATTCAGGGTATCTAGGTGGTGGAAGTAGGAAAAGTGGTGAAGTTTTTCAATAAGTGATCAAGAATGATAAAAAACCCAGACTTGTTTATTTTTGATAAATTATTGGCAATTTTTCATGTATTGGTAGCACTGATAAAATATGTGACGTCATATACTTTTTTTTCAATAAGCACATAATGCGTTAATTTTTGTACAATTTAAATTAGATTTTTTTTTTGAATACAGATTTTCTTCTAATCTGAAATTTGATCTCGTTGATGGGATAAGAGGGAAGGGGTAGTAAAGATAAGGGATTTATAAAAATTTGATAAAAATGTGAAAAAGTAGTGATTTTTAAAAAAAATAAATCCGATGGAATACCCTGTAATTATAATTTTTTTTAATTTAATCATCTGCAACTTGTACTCGTATAAATAATAATTTAAAATTAGGTGGGGGGAGGTGTCCAAAAATGGAGAAAACATGTTTGGTTTGAAGAGTTGCTTTTTTGGTATAAATTCCGATTATTCGGGCATGTGCATTGTTTCGAAAATTTTCGAATGATGAAAATTCTATTTTTATCTCCGAGTTGGGCGTATCGAGAATTCGAGATATCTTTCATTTTCTGGATACACGAATGTTATCACAATAGCGCCATTTTTTTCAACTTTATCCTTTCCAGTTGAATAGATCCTCGTAGCAGGTGTACACCGCTCATTTCTTCTATTCTTTTTTCCATCGCTAACTACAGATTGTACCGTTACTCAATTAAGTAAATATTTTTTCGTCTGAAATCACAACCCAAAAACCCGTTAACGCGCGGTACCACACCTTCCACAGAAAGCCATTTACCGCCGCTTGACGCAATACGAGGAAAGATCCGAAGCGATTCTTCGAATTACAAAAGACATATTCTCGGTGTATCGGAGGAGTGGTCAAACCCTACGTGTTTCGCGTTTGTCCCACATTTCCGAGATTATCGGGCGAGTCGTACATTATGCATCGGAAATCGATATGAAACGAGGAATTCTCGATTTGTATACACGATTCGGTATGTTTGAAAAGAATTGGAAGAAGAAAATAACAAGAAATACGCATTAAAATGGTAAAAAAGTTGGGATTTGCGTGAGCCTATTGGGGCGAGGTGAAGTATGGCGCGTGTGTTGCCATCATGTATATGGGATACGTGTTGTCACACCGGTTTTGAAATTTCTTCGGTTTGAAGCGATTTACACGGGTTAGACAATCGCGTATACGATGCGCGTATCTATAACGAATGTCGGAAGGAAAAAAAGCGCAAATGTTAAGGCGTCGCGCGTCCATAGGCTAATACCACCCACTTGGTGTTTCGTGCGCCATAAAGCACCAAGACGATTTTATAATTACACACGCGAACGGGATGCGTGGAAAAAGCACCCGTATGCTGATCTCGCAAATTCGCCCATTTTTTGCGCCTCAACCATAACGCGATTTATTAGGCGTCGAGTAATTAAAAGCGTGCGATATGTTGGCCTATGAAAAGTGTATATAAAAAGCGTGTATTTTGTAGCTTAATTTAGCAAATAAAAAAACGCCGAGGTATCGTAAAAGTACACCGAGGTGTTATGAATTTTCACGTATTATACGACATAACGACGACGTAGAATTCCATTATCGTTGCTTCTCCATTAGCTACGTAGCTACCCGAAGATGGATTTTCCTGCGGAATTTTACTCGACGAGTTCAAAGTAGAGTTTCGAAGCCCAAGTACCCATTAGCTAGGGGTTTTTACTCTATTTCTGGTATATACTTGCGAGTCGTTAGCAAAAAGGTGGAATTTATCGTCAACACTTCGGCTATCCGCGTAAACGTACCGAAAACTAGGAGGGAAATTTTTAAAGCGAAATGAGTCGTTTGTTGCGAAGTTACAAGCTTTAAAACGAGGTAATTTAGAAGGGCGTACATAAAATTCTAAGGTGCTGGCTCGAGCAAATTTAATAATACGAGGTGCGCGGTACGAGGTTGTAAAGTTTACAAAATGACGTTGTATACAATTTTCGTTGCCGGAGAGCGAAACGACCCGGGTGTAAAAGCGTGTAAAAGTTTGGTATTTTGCGCGAGAAAATAACAAATCAGCACGAGATGTGCAGGCGACCTGAAGCGTGTATTTCCCATGAGAGGAGCGAATGTGTGAGAAGTGTTTGGAGGTGTCTTCGATATGTTATGTAAATTTTATATCGTAGGTTGCAAAAATGCTCCGATTATTGATTTCAGGTGTCAGCAGAACGTCTAAATTGGAAAGAAAGAGCAACGTTGATTTATAATTTGAAATATTTTCTCGAAATAAAAAATGGGCAGGTCAAGTTTGATGTTTAGCAGTGTCCTTGTGAAGTTACAAACGAGAATTAAATATCTTTCATCTATCATGACTTTGGGAGGGTTCAATTTTTCTCAGTCAAAGGAATGGTAGGTCAACTGAATGAGTAAAAGTCAGCTCGCGTACAAGTCCGCAACACAGTGTGACATTTTCATGTCACACCGCGACAACGATGTTCATCAGAAGGTGTCATTTGATGTTACATGCCACTCGCAACCATGCTACATTACCATAACAATGACTTTTCATCATATCATGTCACTTGACATGTTATCATGACATGGTCACATGCCACTCCTGACCATGACAAGACACCATGACAATGAATAGTCAAATGTATGACGCATAACTCGTTTCGAGAGGAAAAAATAATCACCTGACTTGTCTCTACATATTATCAGCACGCTTATTACCCTGACAACATCATGACATATTACATATTACTATAATATGTCATTATTCAGATCACGATGACATGTCGTTCGACATATCATCAAAGCATGATTATAATGTTACTCACGACCATGCCACTTGACCATTCCAATAACATTCACCGTAACAAGTCATTGCATATCACATGTCAATCATAACCATAACACGTCACCATGATAATGGCTTGCCATTGTGTAGTATCTCACTCATGATCATGATATGTCACCATGTGTCACTTATGAATTGTTATGATGACATGAATACATCAATAATCACTCATGAGCATGACACGTCGCCATGACAACGGCCTGTGTCATCTTATGTAACAGTCATGATCATGACATGTCACCATAACATTGACTTGTCATCTATGACATGTTATCATGACGTGAAATTATCAAGATTATCATTCATGAGAATGACACATCGCCATGACGACGGTTACCATGACTACCCTGTGACGCTTTTTTGACGATTTTCGATTCTGTGTGTCATAGCCGAGACATGAAAATGTCAAAAGTGCAATATTAGACTGGTTTTTTTTATCAAAAAATTCATTTTTTAAATTGATTACTTCTATTTTTTGGCGTAGCTGATGATAGGCTATTTTTTTGGTTAAATTTAATTAATATTGATGTAAAAATCATTCCTTTTTTTACAGCATCTGAATCAGGTTCATGTTCATGTGCAGGATGGCTTTGTTTTCGAATTATTTTTCTTTTTTAAAACAACCAGAATTGAATTTGATTGATTTCTTTTTCTTATCTCTTTTCTAATTCTCTGCTTTTCACTTTTCTGTGATTGCTTTTTAGGTTTCAGAATCAAATTATACTCCTAATCGAACGCGAGCTCAGCACTGCAGTAGTGTTGATGTAAATATGAACAACAAAAGATTAAAGTTTCCTTAAATTTTGTTTTTTTTTTGTTTTTTTTGTAGTATTTTATCAAAATTTTATAAAAAATGATAAAATTTGGTGTTTTGAAGAAATGTTTGAAGAGAAAAAACAGAAAAATCACCAAAGTCATCGCCAGCGAATTATCGCCGCTAAAAAAAAAAACCTAGAAAATCACCATTATTGATGAAAAATCACCAATACTGGCAACACTGCTGAACCCTTTCGGTAAAATGGCTAATACATTTTTTCACCTCTTGGAAAAAATTCAATAGATTTTGGAACGATCAATGAAAATACTCCGTCTATAAAAATTTATTTCGCATGACATCGGTAGATTTGGTTTAAAAGAGGAGGAGGAGAAGGGGGTTGAACTAGGTTGTCAATTCGAATCAATTAATCAATCAATTGATTTAAAATTGAATTGAAATAAATCGCAGAAAAGTTGAATTTTCCCGAGTCGATTCGATTTTTTTTCAAATTAACAGCCCTAGTTTAAACCAAAAAAAAAAAATCATCATTAACTTTGTTTCGAAGTGAAATGCAAAGTTAGGAAAGGGAAGAAGGGGTTCAAAATACCATTTCGCTCAAAAATAAGCAAATTTGTTATAGTTTTTCATTATTTTTGAAAGCAATTATTTAAATCTTAAGCATGTCATTATATTCAACTTCTATTTTAATTTTCGACTGTTGCTAAGAAAAAGTTCAGACCCCTGATTACGCCTCTTCCCTGGTCCGACGGCCATACCATTGAGCCACAAATACATCACTTTACTTATTATTAAAAATCACCCTCAGCATGAGTTCGCACATGGAAATATATGGCGTTTTGAATTTTGAAACATACTGTACCGACGACAGCAAGACGCTTCTTAGTGATTTTTGAAACTTTCAAACGAGTAACATGTTTTTCGAACGTTGGCAAAATATGATGAACGCGCGTAAAACTTTCGATAAAGTATTATGCGTGCTTCAACGAAGTTCTACGCTCGTTTAAGCGCCAATCTGAACTTTTCTCGCAAAAGATATATCAAAGGGGATATCGGAATACTTTTTGGAAAATTATAAAACAAAGCTCGAAGAATTTTTTATGAAGCGAATATTTTTTTTGTAGTGGTCGAACATGCCTCGAATTATAAATTTTATTCGCCTACGAGCTCGATCCGAAAACATGGCTTAGATGATTTTACGGATTTTTGGATTTATATATAAATTCGCATATATCCTTTGTTTTTTTGTTTTTAGCTCAACTCGTAATAATAATGGAAATTGATTTCGAGAAATTCGACGAAATCGCTCGCACGTGTATAAAATCTAATGACGGATTTACTCGTGTATATACGTACGGCGACTTCAAACGAATTTTCTTTCATGGTAAACACGAAATAATTTTTAAATGGTTCAGAGTGCGACGTACGACTGACATGAAACGTAAACGCGATTTTTTCCTCTGGCTCGATTCCAATTAGTTTCGATCCAAGTTGCGCCTAGCTTTTTGGTGAATTGTTGCCTCGCCTACTGCTCGGCCATTAATTGACGATAATAGTTGTGATTTACGCGGTGTTTTTAAATTATGAAATGGTTAACTAGATGATATTTTGATGCCTTTGAGAAGTGCCAGAAACGTGGTGGGAAAGTTGTTTTTCAATTTTCTTATTGTTTTTTCCCTCGATTTTGGGCCATGAATGATTAAAATTTGAATACTGCAGCGAAATAGGAAAAATTACCCCTGTCCTCGCCTACGAAATCCAAGCGCCCTTTATTGATATCAATGTTTATAGTTGCATGTTTAGGTTTGTTTTCTTCGTTACTTTATTTACTCCGAGTACGTTTTTAGTGGTTGCGCTTTACTCGCACGTGCCAATTAATCATTTAGACATCTAGAAAATTTACCTTCTTTCACTTGAGGGTCAAGTCTTAAATTCTGGAGATATTTCATTTTTGAGCTTGAATTTTTGGACTATTTTCGCCATATTTCGAAATCATGATCTTTCATCTATGCACACGTGTCAATTTAATTGTTTTTCTTTCAGATTTTTAAAACTGTTGTTTATTTATTTATTTATTTAATTTATTTATTTGTTATTTTTTTAACGCCTGTACAGTTGATTTATTCCAAATTTAGAGCAGCACCTAAGAATTCAGCAGAATTGCCTATCCCTTGACTTGAGCTAATGGCAATTCCAATCGTTAAACGTATTTTGACGTTTCTCTGATCAGTTATGACCTTTGATTCAGGCAAAATAGTCCTACGGACTGATATGAGTTTACTCTCTCTCTCTATTTTACATTTTTGGGGTGAAGGGGAGGGAACGAGGTTTTCTAAAATTTTTTGTCTGTATAAACCTAGTAATGCAACAACGCTGCCTACTGCAAAAATGAAGGAGTAATGGATTGATTTTCTAAAATAATGATTTGTGCCAAAATCAAAATTTCACAGCACGTAAAACAAGTTCACAACCGGATTATTGCGTTCGCTGGAGGTCGGACCATGAAAATAAATACCTCAAAAGGTAGATTTAATCATTTCATGTAGGCCTATGTGAAGAAATTCGTTGTAAAAAGTAATTAAATCAGTGCAACCGAACCTTGAAAAATATCTTTAAATGATTTTTTGTTTCTTTTTCCATACGAGTGAATTTCATAAAAATCGTGGAGTTCAATTTTCGGGTAATTTTTTTGGTAGCCATTCTTTCCCCTTCTTTCAACGAGAAAAAATTCAATTTCACGCTATACCAACAAAAACGAGTATTTCAGCGCTTTCAAGGGCATAGATTCTAGATTATGTCGTGTTTTTGCGATAAGACTATCTTTAATCCCCCTTCTCCCATAAGAACCCTGTAGAAACAGCAGGTTTGTTTAATACGTTTTTCTAGCCTGCAAAATTGACTATTTTCCATGGTTGAATTGAAAGAACATGCCTTAATGTGTTAGGTCACTAATTAATATGCATAATAATCCGTCGAAGTTTCAATTTTGAAGAAAAAAATGGCAATTAGGATGTGTAGAATTTCAGCAAACAATTCATACCTTGTGTATTTTTCTGTTTTATATTTTTTAATTAATTGATTTCGGCCTAGGACCATTGCCTATTTCGTTGTTCTACATAAATGTTACCAAGTTAATTTAAGGCCTAAAAAAAGTTATTTACTCAAATACTCATTTTTGTTGATCTTTCGGTGAAGTTGGGTGATTCTAGATAAAGCTGCCAACGCAATTCTTTATATAAACACGATAAATCATCGACATAAATGCCTCCTCCTCCTCTTGGTTTATATTACAAGCGAACTTCTTAATGGATTTTCATCTTAGATGAATTTTGAGCTCCAACGAATTAGGTAATTCTCATGTTGATAATGGCGTTTGTGTCGGGTTACGCAAGAATCGTAGAAATAAATAGATCCGAATATTCGTTTTTTGGGGGATTTCTCACGATTTAAATAAAACTACTCGGAAAATAAATGTGTATAATTTGGGATGTCGCGTTGTTGTCGAGTAGGTAGCCCGCCATTGAAAGCTTTTCTGATATTAAAAGTTGTTAAAAAAATGACCTCATTTGGTATTATAATACTTCGTACTTGGTATAATTTAATAGTTATTTTTCTTTAAATTTTAAATGGAAATTCAGCTAATGGAATTTTTACCGTCGAGGAAAATTATAAGCGGAGATGCACCTGCAAACAGGATCGTATTTTAACGGATCAAAAAAACGTTTTGAGATCATGGTCACGCGCAAGTTGATAATTACAAAGTAACGCGGCTGGATATCTTCGAAAATTCATTTAATATTAATTTGGAAAATAAGCGCGGTGCTTTTTTCAACAATGTATAAAATTGGCATAAATCAAAAGTAAAAACTTGAAACAAGGTTGGAAGCCTGTTTTTTTGAATCGTTGCGATTATTTTTACGACTCGGCCGCATAATTATTTGTATAAAGCGCCACATTGCTTGGCTAGGTACATCGTTTAATGGCTTGAGTAGGAATGCTACTTAATTGGCGGTTGGGTTTGAAAATTATATAGATTGAGTCATTAATGGCGTCTTTTCTGAGGAGTGAATTTTTTCAGAGAATTCGTGTGATTTGTGATTTACCTTTGGAGATTGAAATTTTCGAATCGGTCAACGAACGCTGCAATAGGTGAGATGCTCGTTGAGGATGTTCTAGATGTGTGAAGAATTTCAAACTTGTATTCAATTAAGCAGTAGCCAGTTAATTGTAAAGTTGGAAGTATTGATTTTTCGAGACGACCTGGGAACAAATGGCGCAGCGTGTTTGGTATAACAAGACGAGGGTACAGTGTGAATAGGGCGTAACTGTTTTGGAAACTTTTCGTGCGCATTTCGTAGCCACAGTCACGCACGTAGTTCCTACCGAATTACCATTGGAGTCAGACGAAGATGGATATGGTTGATACGTTGTAGTCAAAACTTGAAACGATAAAGAAATTGAAATGTGAGGAAAATGATATACGTCGATACGGTCGGTAATTTTGCCTATTTAATTGGTTTACGTTAAAGGTTCCGACCAATACTTTGAATATACATTGTAGCGTCATTTCTTCGAGCCTTCTCGGATGACTGAGTTTAGCTTTGCCATGTGTTAGATGATGTCGAAGTAATATCCAAGGGCCGCATTCTCTTATGAAGCTGTTAAATTCGTCTCGGTGATCATATTGTACGTGAGAATTCTCTAGTTTTTTTGTTCGGGTACAAGCTACAAAGATGATTTGGGAGGCCATGTTGGATTAGTGGAATTTTAGAAGGAATGTCTTCGTGTTGGTTTGGTTGTCGATCGATGGCGTATAATTTGGTATAATAATTCATATAATAATGATGACCCTATATTGATTAATAACTAATTGAAGAATTTAAAATTTTTTTCCAATTGAAGTGATAATTTATCTGGAAATTTTAATTCTTATAGGAATTGCAATCATTATGTTTTATGGTTGTTGATATAAAATGCAACTAGGCAAACAAACGACGCCTTAATTTGTTTGTTCTGCAGTGAAAAAAAAATTACGCTAAATTGCCGAGTCTCCTTACAAACAAGATAATACAATAGGTATATTTTTTATTGATGTATTATCAGGCCAAGGGTACAGGGTTTTCTTTACCATTTTCACGTGCCAGTATTTGCTTTTGTCTGAAAACACGGCGTACGAAGAAAATTGAATTTTATTTATTTAGCAGGAAGTATATAAATTGTAAATAGGAAGATGTCGGTCGGCATTTTCAACTTTTATGGAAGTTTTAATCGAAAAGTATATTTGAGAAATACCTCGATGAAATTCGCTTTATAGCCGAAACGTGTCGAATTTAATTTTCCATCTTGAACGTCTTAATAAATTATATCGGCTGCGCGTCCCGGTGATGTTACGTAATGCAGTAACTCGTGGATTTTTATCTTTAACGGAGCTTATCGAACGAGAAATTAATTTTGTATATGGTCCTGTAAGTTGAGAAGTGGAAAGCAAATTTTACGAGTTGGTCAGGTGAGATGTTACTTTTTGATGAGGGTGCTTTATGGACTGGTGAGATGGTGAAATGTGAGATATATGTGTTGTGGATATTTGGAGAAGGGTTCAGACGAAGGGGGTTGGCTTTGGTTATTTTTTTATAATTTTTGAAACGACTTTGCAATTTTTTTTCGGTTTTTTTGATACCGCTTCTTGGAGAATTTTGGTTTAAATGTGGAGAAATTAAGTGTTTTGATGTTTTGCTCCGTGTCTGTTTTTTTTTTTTTTTTTGATTAATTTGACTTGTAAAAGTCAGTCGATGTAATAAGTGAAAAAGATTCTAGCATTTGAGAAAAATAACTCAGAATTGAAGGAAAATTTCAATTTTATTTCAGAACCGATTTTTTTTCTTTACTTCAACTCGTAGAAAACTTTATGAAAAATTCGTTCATTTTATTTCCGGTAAATTTATGATTACTTCTGCTCTTTTTTTCCCCAAAATGTGTCAAATTTTAGAACTGATTTTTGTGATTGTCAAGTCAAAAAATGCATGGAAAATTAATTTTATTCCAACTAAATTTACGATTAAAGCTGTTTTTATTGTTTGTTTTTTTATCGCAGATCGTCGAATTTTATAGATTTTTTTGAAAATTATGTTAATAAAATTTATGAAAAATTTATTTTGTGTAGAATGAATGATTTTTCCCATACTTTTTTCTGATTAAAGAAAAAAAAACAATTTTATCAAAAAAATCGTCCACTTCGAAATTGAAACCTAAATTCTGTTCAAAATTCATAAAAAAAGAATTGACGCTAATGACCCAGATTTCGTGTTAATTGCGACTGAAAAAAGAACTCTTTTAAGGGATTTTCACCTAGATTTGCATGGAAAAACTATTTTTTGTTGTGATTTATTAGAGCCTCCATTAAAGCGCACTTGTTCCTCACAAATTTACTGTAAAAAGCCCTGGGTCAGGTCTTTGATTTTTAAGCTAGGGAGAGGTAAAGGGGAAGTTTTTGATGATTTTTCAATAACCTAAATCACGTTGAGTGAAAATACTTTGGTTTCTCTTCAAAAAAAGCCGAGGAGGGGGGGATTATTTATTGAAAAAATTTTTTGTTTTTGTTTTTTTTCAACATTTTTTTGCTAGAATATTTACCTTATTTTAGGTATATCGTCGCTGTTTTTGAAAAAAAAAAAATGGCTGACAGTTCTTATTCAACCTATTTTTAAATTGTATAAAACAAATGAAATTTCAAAAAATATTTTCCTCTATTTTTGGACTTTTTTCTCCATCTTTGGACCTCTTTTATCTATTTTTGAGCATTTTTGGACCTGTTACCCTAAATACCATTAATCTTTAAAAACAGTTTTATGTGGGTACTTTGCCTTGCCAAAAAAAAGGTGTGAAAACTTTTTTCCAACTATAAACTACTACTTTTTACCTTTCAAAGTCACCCCAACTTGCGATACATTAAAAATCAAATCTATAATTTTGGCTGCGTTAGTTTTTTTTTCAATCAAGTTTTGTAAATAGAAGTCATTTCTTGTCATTTCGAAGCCATCTTAGAAAATTTTTCCATTTTTTTTTATTTCTTTATTTTTATTTTTTTTGGAATTTTCCATTATTGGCTAAATATTTTGCATTTGTTTTTTCCATTGTTGAAAAAAATTCTGTAAATTTTGGTTCAATTTGTTTCTAGACAATACTCAATTTAAGGATCGTGTTATACGACTCGAATAAATTATTTATTTACGAATGTCATCGAAGATGTTTCGTTAATTCGACGCAATAACAATTTAAACGCTTGGGAGACGAAAATCCTGCCAAAAAAATGCCCCAGTCAGCTCAATCGAAGCGGAGATTATCGCCAACGAGGAGTTGCGCGATTGACGGCGGAAAAGGCGTGTATTCTCGTGGAAAATATCCAAATCTTGAGCCCATTCGCTGATACGACAAAAACGCTTGTTTACTGTATACAAATATGATAGAATAAATCCCATCGGTATTAATCAATCATAAGTTTGTACTGGAGAGAGAAAGAGGGAAAATAATAAAAACCAATCGCTGCCATTTACAAGAAGCGAAAATATACGTTAGTTTTTCCTTGGGAAAATTTTTACGATGATAATAAAAGCATATATACAACGATATACGTGTAAGCAGTTTTATACTGTTTGCTACTTATGAACTTTTACGTATTTTTTTTTTGATTTCTTTTTCTGGTTATTTTTCATCACTTGTTCTCCGTTTCGCTTTTCTGTGTATGAATATGTGTATAAAAAATAAACAAATTGAAGCCGGATTTGGAAACGGTTTGGGCGTTGGGTCGATTTTCGGAATTGATTTGACCGGGGCCACTTTGGATTTTTATTTTCCGATTTTTATATTCTTTTTATAGTTTCTTTGTTTCAAATATTTTTCCCCGTTTTTTCTTTGCGGCTTGTTTTGTTGCGTTTATTGCGTTTATGGGTGGATATGTATTTGCGATTTTGCAGTATTTGTGAGATATCTTTAGTCGAGAATTTCGGCTTGAAGGAGTACTCGTCTTTTTATACCGGTGCGAATGATGTCGCGGTGTGGTTGTGAGGAATCGAAGAGATGAAATTCATTAATTTTATGATTTTAACGCTTGAGATCGCTGCTGTGTTACGCATGCTCTATTTTGACCTGGACTCCGGGTAAGATAATTTCTTAATTTGCTTCTCGCTTCAATGTAACTTGGACGTAGTCTTAGCCAATGAACGTGTCACAAAATTCGACCATATTTGAAACACAAACTAGTTTGGCTAGTACTCGCTACGGAAAGATTCGCGACAGGTACCTGACTTCTATCATCGTTGGAAGTTTTGGGGAAAATTTCGGTAGTTCAATGGCCTCACGGAAATGTTTGTCATTTATTCTACGATTAATTATACGAGGAAATTTAATTAAAACATGAGGAAATAGTTTAAGGAATTGTTTACCGAGGTGCGCAACGTGCGTGAATAATTATAGAAGGCGTTATTGGTAACGTCGTTTCCTTTGTTGAAAATATAAACATGAATGGCCGCGAAAAACCCTTCGAATGAAGAAGCGTCGATAGATATAGCGTGTTTCGAAGTCACATATGGAGGGTTTTGGGTTGGAACTTTCTCGCGTTTAAACATGGCCAGAAATCGAATAATCAATGTTAACAGAATTGTGTAATTATTACATGGTAAGATTATACACTTTCGTTGGAACTGGTTTCAAACCAGGTACCAAATACGGGCTGAGGAAATGCTTGTGCTGAGTCATTAAAAAAATCTAAATCAATGAGGGAGGTCTCGAGGAGAGAAATTTATCGAAGGATTTCATTCCATAATTAGTAATTAATGTGTTTTAGAAAACGTAAATTATCTAATAGAAAATTAATTTCGATGGAATTTTAATTCTGAGAAATTAGATATTTTTCAAGGTTATCAACGTTTACGCGGATAAGATGAAATTCAAGGTTTAGATGCATTTCTATCCGAACATTTTTTTTTCGTTTGAAAATTTACAATTAAAACGATTTATTTTTCAAGGCTTAGAATTTTTTTATCACCCACTTCTAAACGAAATTTACGTAAATTTCTTTTTTGTATTTTGTTAGGATTTTTCAACATCTCATTTCACATGTATCTGGTAATTTATTCATGTAATTTCGAATTAAAAAGGTATTTCCGAATACTAGCGACATGATTACTTACTTAATTGAAAATTTCTTGCATTAACGTGCTCCATCAACGCGCAGATACGATTTGATTATCGATAACACTTAATTGAAACTGTTTAATGCACTTGAAATTGGTAATAGATTGACAATAGTCGTATTTTACTCGTAAGATCCAACAGTCCGAGAACTCTTACCCGAATGTCTCTTCCGTCAAAACTGACCTCTCCGGGATCTATTATAATATCAAGAAATTTAGAACACAATAAGACGATGAGTGGTATGAGGGAATTTACGTATGAAGCAAAAACGCTTTACAGTTATAAAATCCACCAGTGTGAAATATATGTTGAAACCGACGAATTTTCAAAAGATCGATTCCTAAACAATGAAATGTTTACAAAACATAACGGTGTGTTCTTCTGGGTTAAATTGGACCTTTCAATCTTGAATAAAATAGATCAACGTGGCCTGGCGGTGTAATTATAAAGGGTTTGGTCGTGTTGCGAGGGAATGAATTTTTGTGTATTTTAAGATGACGAGAATCGAGCATATGAATGGAGGTTATCAAAAAAGTGGTTCTTTAACTTGTTTTCTAAAGTGATTTCTTGGATTGAAATTTTCTTTAATTTTTTTTATGAATTTATAAATAACGGGTTTAATTTGAATTTCATCTTTTGCCCGACAAATCTGTGCATTTTATTATCAACTAAAGGTTTTTTATCCGATGTATCAGGTTTTTTTATTTATTCATGAGGCCTGTAGAAATGAAACGGAAATGATAGAAATTGAAGAAAATGTCCTGATTGAGTGGCGTAGCTAGATATGAGGGGGGGGGGGGTCAGCACTGATATACTGGAATGATTTTTTTTTGTGGGGAAATGGAGTAAAAAGATATAATTTTCATTTTACAACAATTTACTTTTTTTTAACTTTTCATTTTTTTTGTTGATATAACTGATAAGTTATTTTAGATTTAGTTTCAAATTCTGGGAGAATTTAAATGCATATAAACTTCTGGAAGGATTAAAAATCAAAATAAATGTTGAGAGCTATAAAATTGGATTTTCATAGCCTAAAGAATCGAAAAAATTTACATGTTAATTATTAACTAAAATGATAATTGTAGTAGATCTGGATAAAATGGATGAAGAAATAATTGATGAAATTGTAAGAATAATAATTAAATAAATAAAGATGAATTATTTTTTTTAATTATAGAATTTGAATTGGATTAAAAATTTTATTATTTAATTAGTTAGTAGTATTAATGAAGATGATTATTTTATTATTATTTAATATATTTATAATCAGGACTGGATTTTATATTTTTTTAAATAAAAAAGTTTAAAATACGTACTTGAATAATCGATTAGGTCCTAATAAAAATTTAATCAAGGGATTAATTCAATTTAATTTGAACTTATGTATTCAAATTAATAAAGATAATTGTTTTGTGCTCGTGTGTAACGTATCGTGGTCATTAATAATATTTAAATGAAAAAATAAATTATTTTATCTGATAAAAAATTAATCATATTTCAAAGGTTCGTGACCAAAATTGGGCAATCGTATTGATTGAATTGTATCTTCTACTTGTAAACAAAATTCAAATAAAAAAAAAACAATTTATTTGCTGAAAAAATCAAGTATATTTTAAAATTTTATGAAAAAATTGTCAATTTTATTTGATTTAATCATATCGTGACCAAAAGTAGTCTTATTGTTCTGATATGCTAAAATGGTCTATTTTCCAATTAATACGAGTAAAGGTTACAATTTTTCAAACTTCCGGATTACGTCAAGGGGGAGATTTAGATCCCCCGTGTCTCTCTGCCTACATCGCCGTCCTCATTTCAATATCAAAAATATAGTATTATCTTGGGATGTAAACGCGTTTTTTATATGAGGGAGTAGCCCTCCTGAAACGAGGCTTCTTGTAAAATATGATGAAGTAAAAAAGTTACTAGGAGTCAATTGAAAAACATTTTTTTATTTATTTTTTGTTTTGATATACTTTTCGAATTACTTTAATTTTTTTTGGTTTTTTAAAAAACTCGGATTTTGTTGTTTTTGGTTCTTATAAAATAACTAGAGATCAACGTTTTGGAAATATCAAGTAAAATGTTACTGAAATTGAATAAAATTAGGGATATTTTTGATATTTGAATGTTTTTCATGTACTTCTATATTTTTGAGAATTTTTTAAAAATTTGTTACCAATTTTTTAACTGCGTGAAGACATATGTGTCATATTTGAAGCACTTTTTTGAGTTAAGGATCAACATTTTGAGAAAATTGTTAAAATAAGGGTTTTTTAATCGAGATAGGCGTATTTTTTGTCTTGTATTTTTTTTCGTTTATTATCAAATTTTTGAAATATTTGAAATAATTTTATTATGAGAAGAATGACTTTTGCTACGTAAACCTCCATTTTTAAGAATATGGATTTGATATTTTTTAATTTATTTAATTTCAAGGGAAAATTAGACCTCGAGAATTATTTCCTTCATTTTTGTTTCATTTTTACGCAGACTAATAATCTAAAAAAATTTTTCATCAAAATTATTTGGCGAAATTTTTTTTTAATTTTAAAACATCGAATTGGACGTGGTCAATTGTATTTTCCATTTTCAAAATTTCACAAAATTGATACATGAAAATTCTCCATTGAAAATTTTCCCCATACGAAGTTCCTTTTCAGCTAAAAAAATCCTGCACACGACTCTAGATTGAGTTACTGTGAACGGCGTTAAAAAAAAGTACTTATCACATTACATATAATGACATTTATAAACGAACCTTCACCGAATTTCATCATTTTGACTGCTAAAATTTTCGCCGAATTTATGACCCCATCGTAATTTTTTTCGCGATAATTTTTTATTCCATTGTAAAAAATTTTATCATTTTTTCTAAAAAAAAAGAAGAGAAATAAAAAAAAAGGAAAAAGTTTTAATGTTGAGTGTACCCCTACAGATCAGAATAGGCAACTAAATTATCTCGCGTATGTACATCAAAGGCTGTTCCTTTTCAAAGGATATTTCAACCTATACACAGCTTCTGAATCTTTTTTCTTTCGAGTGTATTCGAACGCCATCTATGGAACGAGTTAACAAATTCTTGTGATAAGTTACTCTTCGATGTGTTGACGCAGCGCTGCTATCACAAAGAATGGATCAGTGTTGCTATTGGTGAAATGCGAAAGTACCTTGTTTCGTTTTCATCCGAAACGGAAACAGTTACTGGATTATTTCATCTGGTGATGGTTCTGCGAGATGAAATGTGTTCGTTGGTCGGAAATTCAATGTCTTGTGTCTTAGGGATGTGGAAGCGAATAAAGTATATCGAAAGTAATACTCGGTGATCGTTGGGTTACTTAGAGTGTCGCTATATTTGCTTAAGATATTATGTTCGAATTTATATGGGTAATTAGTTTAAATAGAATCGAGTGGTATTTTTGGATATGGAAGTGGGTTTTGGGTAATTTCATATCGAACTGAATCAATTTATTGCAGTAATCTATATAGCTTTGGCCCTGACGAGTCGAGTTATAATCGACGCGTTTCGTTCTAATTAGTTTAATTTAACGTAGATCGATATTTTGTCGAAATCGTTCTGCGTATAGACACACCTGTCAATGGGAAATTCGCGATTGGGATTTCGTGGCGATTTTTCTGTCGATAATTTGCAATACGCGATAATACAACCTTGAAGTATGCAATTTCACGTTCCCATATAATTCTTTACTATATTACATTCTAACCGCGTGTAATCTCGTTAACCGCGTTACAGTTAACCGGTTTTTATCCGTTTCCTGTGAAAATTGCAAAAGAAAAAATATCGCCCGGTTACTTTGATCGAGATGCCGTGACGTTCGCGAATTATTCATCTGGTTTTTGTTAATTAAATAGTATACTCGGCGGCGTAATCGTTTCAGAATATTTTTTTCTTACACCCGCATAATTAGACCTACTGCAGCGTGTAATTAACGTATGCGCTCTTTTTCCATCCTCGCGCTTTTTTCCACTCGAAATAGCGAAACGTTTTCCCTACGTAGGGAAAATGCAAGAAGTGGCGTGTTTAAAGTATGATGCAGTCGTGAACGCAAGGTCTCGCATGGTCGCGACCATTATGGTTTCGTGCTGCGCTCAAGATTGATGAGTATGATCTTGGGTACTTACCTGTACCCGCGACGTGGTGGTATATGATGATTAACTGAGTGCATAATGCGATAAAGATGTCTGTACGGGACATGTGTCGTCGAGGATACAATGTTGCGACGCGGTTTTTTAATTGGGTTCTCGTACGAGTCTTCAAATGCCTCGTAAGTGGATATCTACGCGATGCATAAGCAGCATATCGTAATGAGTGCGTTTCATTGGTTCGTAATGTGATTCCAGCGGGCTGGAAAATGGCGAAGTTTAGCAAGGGAAAATGGAGTAAATTCGAGGAAAATTTGGGAAATTTTTTCCCACAGAAGTTATCTCCCTTGAGAGGATGTGTTGTTATGGAGATATTCGCATAGATACATCGTAAGAATCAGAGTTTATTGAACGTCGTTATCAATATGTAATAAAAACATAAAATCTGGCGATATAATTTTTATGATGTCATTTATTTAATTGAAACAACTTGTTTGCCAACCCATTGAAAGAAAACGAAAGTTCATGCATCGTGGTTTTTTATCAATTTAAATGAAATCAAAAATAAATACCTCGATCACCTGCTCATATTTATTTATGGTCCGAAAACAATTTACAGCTTATATCTTTGTACATGAAGAATAAAGATACCCAAGTGCTATGTCCTTTCCCCTCTCCCCTCCTGTTTAGTGTCGTCAGGCGAATTTCATGTAAGTGAAATTTTACTCGCCATACCTCTGAGTAGCATCTTGATTTTTTCAAATTCCCCTTTCGTTATTGTTTGAACGTGTCTGTAGTGTGTGTTTGTGGATATATTGTTCTTGGTCTTTTTTT
>QBDW01002420.1:0-26200 GCA_003261595.1 Maconellicoccus hirsutus
CGGTCGTTGACCTTCACATCGTTATCGTCAGTAACAACGAAATGCATCTTGCCTTTTTTCAACTCTTCGTCGTAATCAAATAGGGCCACACCGTCCACGAAAATTTTACCATCTTTGCCTTCAACATAGGTGACTTTTCCTTTGACCAAAAATGGAACGTTTGGATCCACCGAGGACTTCTTATCTTCATCGCGAGGTAGTCTTTTCAACCAGACGAAATTCATGCCACCTTTTTCATTGAACCGGGCTTGAAAACCGAGTACGTTTTCTCTGGCGATATCATGATCCAGTGGAATGATCCTCGGATCTTGCGGACGTTTCCTTAGCACAAGGCGGTCGTTGACCTTCACATCGTTATCGTCAGTAACAACGAAATGCATCTTGCCTTTTTTCAACTCTTCGTCGTAATCAAATAGGGCCACTCCATCCACGAAAATTTTACCATCTTTGCCTTCGACATAGGTGACTTTTCCTTTAACCAAAAATGGAACATTTGGATCCACCGAGGACTTCTTATCTTCATCGCGAGGTAGTCTTTTCAACCAGACGAAATTCATGCCACCTTTTTCATTGAATCGGGCTTGAAAACCAAGTACGTTTTCTCTGGCGATATCATGATCCAGTGGAATGATCCTCGGATCTTGCGGACGTTTCCTTAGCACAAGGCGGTCGTTGACCTTCACATCGTTATCGTCAGTAACAACGAAATGCATCTTGCCTTTTTTCAACTCTTCGTCGTAATCAAATAGGGCCACACTGTCCACGAAAATTTTACCATCTTTGCCTTCGACATAAGTAACCTTTCCTTTCACTAAATATGGTATTTCATTATTCTGTTCATTATTCGAGGAAACGTTCTGCGAGGGTTTGTTTGTGGATTTTAACGAATCCTGCTGCTGATCCCCTTTGGATACACTTGAGGGGAGCCTTCCAATGGATTTTTGCTTCCTCGAAATCCTTCTGTTACTGGTTCGGGTCGCCTGAATGTTCTGTAAATTGAAAATAGGCGCGTGAAATCAACACACTACACTTCAAACCTACAATAAATAAAACGAAATTTTCACTCACCTCAAAACAAACGGCGATCACGAGTATTATCGCTATTATCTTCATTTTTCGTTCACTTCGAAACCATATAAAAATTTCGATGGATTTAACTAAAATTCGATCTAATTTTTCACTTATTTTATACACATTTTCCAATGATTTCGCTTCGAAAATTAAATTTCATTGAAACTTCTGAAACACCTGATGGTTTTTTCTCCTTTCATTGTAAATCAACTAAACAATGCAATATAATGAACAAATGTAACGAAAACCGCGCAAATGTTAATTTCACAATTTCATTAATGGTTAAATTTTGCGTTTATAATGTACCGCAAACTCTTTAAATTTCATTACTACACTTCTGTCCTATTTCAAAATGACGACGTGTTTTTTGAAAATTAATAACGGAACTTGGAACGGTTTCCAAACGCGGATAAATTACCCATTATGCCCATATTACATACTCGTGGCAAATTAATCCGTAAAAATTGAAAAAAAAAGCTAAAAAAAACCTATCTCTCTTTCCAGAGTACTTTATCATCTCGTACAATACGATATTCACGATCATTTCGCAAACACTCTAAACCACCTGCACCCAAACCCACCATCGCCAAGAAACCTCTCACATCCTTCAAGTCAACCAATGCCAAACCGGGATCAACTCCTTTGGCGGAAATTCCACTAATAAAATCCGACAAAGAACTGAAAATTACCGGCGAAAATGGTGAAATTAGCGTTGATGACATAGTCCTCTACAACGACGACGTCTTCAAGACAGGTCGTCTTGAAATCCAACTAAGCCAAAGTAACATTTACGTTAATGGTAATTTGGTGGCGAAACCGGATCCTCGAGATAACATCAATCTAACAAATCGTACGATCAATCTTCAAGATATAACTGATTTTCAAATGACTATACTCCACGGTGGCTTCTTCACCTTCAAGAACAACAAACAAGGAGACACTTTTTATTTCTAGCTGCAAAATACCCAACGTGTTTCAGCCGATTGCATGAAATAAACGAGTAACAAGACGCAAAATTACGGTTTCAATTTTTTTCCATCGTGAATATTTGTACGCACGCGATGAAATATTTCCCAAAAATCGCAAAAAATCAAATACATTAAATCAAAGATATATATTTATCATCAAATAACAATTCGAGCAATTGTCTAGAAAATGTGCTTAGAACAAGGTAAATTGGAATCCTCCGTTATACCGAATCGTGACCTTAAAGCTTTTGACATTTTCTCTGATAATATTACGATAATACCGAATGGTCTTCTCATCTCCAGGACGATTCTTCAGCACGTACTGCCCATTAACCAACACATCACTATCATCGGTCACGACCAATTGCAACTTTCCCTTCTTCAGATCATCATCGAAATCGAACAGCGGCTTGTCGTTGACGAAAACTTTACCATTTTTACCAACAACCGTATAGAAGCTTTTTTTCGTCAAAACAGGAACATCGATTTCATTGGCGGGAGATGCTTTCACGTAGTAAATACTGATAACCCCAACGTGATTAATTTTGGCGTAAAATTCGGCCACTCCATCTTTACTGTAATTATATTCTTTCGATATGATCCTCCTATCTTCTGGACGTTTTCGCATCACCAAACGACCATTAATCGATATATCGTTATCTTGGTTCACGACAAAGTGCACTTTTCCTTTCTTCAGTTCGTCGTCGTAATCGAACAAGGCAACGTTGTCGACCATTATTTTCCCATCTTTGGCCGAAATCACCAACGATTTGTTTTTCTGCAGAAATGGTACATCTGCAGAATCTCCTTGTACATCCTGCCCAGGTGATGATGCGTTCGAATCCGCCGGAGATTTTTCATCGATTGCATGAATGCTCTGCAAATAGGAAAACCACAATTGAAACCCCAAAAAATTACATCCCAAATTTCAAACAATGTTGAGATTTTACTTACTTCGAGGCAAACAGCAACCACCAAAATTATCGCTACTATCTTCATTTTCTCTTCACTTTGAAATTACAAAAAAAAACTTCGAATAGATCAAATTATAACTAAACTTTTTTGAATTTTTCGCTAGTTATATACTTTTTTTTCTTTTTGGTATTTCGCCATGAAAATGAATTTTCTGATGAACATGACCTTCGAAACACTCGAGTTATTGTTCTCACTCATTTTCCTTTACAATAGAAATCAACTCAACAATGGAATTTAATGAGCAAATGTTCCAAAACTAAGTAAATTTTCATTTCATCTTCATTAACCCTAAAATTACGAAACGAAGCTCCGCTTCTATGATGATTCGGATACTATAACGTGTAAGATTCGCGAACGAACACTTTATGACTCATTATCGCACATGAAAAAAACCCTCGAGTCACAATTCTTCATCATTTGCTTGAAAAAAGAAGTCAACTCTGTTTCTTTGTGAATTCACGTACAACATACCGAAATCATGACCAAAATCTTTTTTGTTTTACTAATCCTCGCATGCCTCCAGGTGAGTGAAATGCTCATTATTTTCAATTATGCTTATCCCCAAACTACCCCGCCAATATTTCCAGCTTGACTTATCGGCCCGTGTCCATTCAGAGAGAAAATTACGACGAAGGATCGCCCGCATACCTTCCAACGCAATCGAGGAAACCACCAGACCATCGTTGTATCGATCAAATACCGCACCAACCAAATCTGACGCAACTTCGGCCAAAATTCCGCTAATACCATCCGATAAAAATATGATAATCACAGGTGATAAGGGTAAAATAAGCGTAGACGGTGTCGCCCTCTACAACGACGATAAATTCAAAAAAGGTAGCCTTGAAATTCGAGCGAGCCAAAATAAAATATACATCAACGGCAACTTGGTGGCGAAACCAAAAGATAGCAAGGTCGATTTGCCAGACCAAACATTTCATGAAGATGGATTGCGTGATTTTCACATGTTAATACACGAAGGACAATATTTCGTTATTAAAACCAAAGAAGGAGAATCTTGGTATATGTAATGTACCTATTTCATGTATTTCGAAACATCCGTTGAAATAAATGAATAATCTGACGTCATAATTCAGGATATTTTTTTCATTTTATTTAATCATTTCCCCTTAAACTTCTTCCCCTCAATCACCCTCATTTACGTCATCAACACATTTCCTCTCGAAGCCTACATCACGTCAAATACTCCGACTCTACTATTAAAGAAAAATAGGAAGAAAATAAAAAATGAAGCTATAGGAGGTTGAGAGCTCATATATTTCTACTTTTGACACCTCCATCATTTACACAAAATCGAAAGACATTCTTTTCAACAACTAATTCGCCATAAACGCGTAAATTTCAAAACCAACCAATTTCTTCGCCTAATCGCGAACATTTGTTCATTAAGAAGCAATAACCATACATCTGCTACTTAAACGAGAATTAACTGACTAAATACGAACATTTTAGGACTCATCATCGCATATGAAAAAAAACCCTCTAGTAGCAATTCTTCATCATTTGCTTGAAAAAAGAAATCAACTCTGTTTCCTTGTGAATTCACATACAACATACTGAAATCATGACCAAAATCATTTTTGCTTTACTGATCCTTGCATGCCTCCAGGTAAGTGAAATGCTCATCATTTTCAATTATGCTTATCTCCAAACTACCCCACCAATATTTCCAGCTCGACTTATCGGCCCGTGTCCACTCAGAGAGAAAATTACGACGAAGGATCGCCCGTATACCTTCCAACGTAATCGAGGAAACCACCAGACCTTCGTTGTATCGATCAAATACCGCACCAACCAAATCTGACGCAACTTCGGTAAACATTCCGCTTATATCGACAAAAAAAGACATGACGATTACTGGAAATAAGGGTAAAATAGTCGTAGACGGTGTAGTCTCTTACAACGACAACAAATTCAAGAATGGTCGCCTTGAAATTCGATTCAGCCAAAGTAGACTATACATAAATGACAAATTAGTGGCGCAACCCGATCCTAAAGATCCCGCGGTCAAATTGACAAATCGCACAATCAATCGTGATGATTCGAGTGAATTTCACATGGTAATTCATGGAGGTCGTTATTTCACCATTTCAACCGATTTACAACTCGATTCTCGGTTCCATTAATTCAAAGTACTCTATGCAGGATGTTTTTCGAACGATTCGTTGAAATATATCGCGAATAATTCAACGTAATTATACGATTTTAATTTTCCATTTTCATTATATTTTCAGAATTTTAATTCTGTTTCGATAGTGGCAGGATTCTCTTTCAAACGTGAAATTACGATTCCAGAGTACCTCAACTTTTTCGCTGCTTTCATAACCGATTTTTTAAATCACTACTTTTTCACTACTTTTACTACTTGTTGATACCCTAGATCCTCGAAATAATTCCTACTTTTATTAAATTTCATAAAATTACTAATAACTAGGTAACAAGAAAAACACCTAGAATAATCAACAATTAAAATAACTATCGAGAATAATTTTTTCGATGTTTTCATGTCTTGGCTATGGCACACAGAATCGTAAATCGTCACAAAAAAGCGTTACGAAAGGCGTCACGCGGTTGTCATGGTGACGTGTCATGCCCATGAGTGATGATCTTGATATTTCCATGTCATGATAACGTGTCATAGACAACAGATCATTGTTATGGTGACATATATAATGACACAGACCGTTATCATGGCAACGTGTCACGCTCGTGAGTGATTTTTGATATTTTCATGTTATCATAACAATTTGTAGATAACACGTTATTGTTATGGCGACATATCTTGATCATAAGTGATATACTACACCATAACAAGTCATTATCATGGTGACGTGTTATGGTTATGATTGACATGTGTTGTGCAATGACTTGTTATGATGAACTTCATTGTAATGGTCAAATTTCATGGTCGTGGGTAACATATAATCATGTTCTGGAGACATGTCATGGTGATATCTCATGATCACGTTATAATGACATGTCATAAGTGATATACTATACCATAACAAGTCATTACCACGGTGACGTATCATGGTTAGAAGTGAAATGTGATCATGTCATGGTAACATGTCAAGTGACGTGATATGATAACAAGTCATTATTATAGTGACGTGGCATGGATGTGAGTGGCATGTAACATCAAATGACGTCTTCTGATGGACATTATTGTCGTGCATTGCGGATTTGTAAGCAAGCTGATGCTTCAACGAACAAAATGAATACTTTGTTTTTTCAAACACAATTTTCACCGCCAAACCATTGTTTGAAGTCTCGCCAAACCACGTGAAACATGAAAATAACTCATTGCGGCAAGCTGAGAACTTCTTAAACACTTGTTCATTAAATTCACAATTTTTTCTTGATCATTTATTCGAAGAAAGAAATTTGACGAAGTGCAATTAACGTAATGAGCACGTCGTACATGTACAGCTTTACAGTTTAAGTATAAATTAAGGTATATTTTTTAAATTCGTCCATATTACTTAAAACACTTTCGACATATGTACTTTGGAGACCCTCATTCATAATTTTTCACCATGAATAAAATCTTATTCATCATGTTTTTCATAGTTCTGTGCCTTGAAGTAAGTAAACTCGAACTTATTTTCACCAATTCTCCATGTAAGCTCGGCTTTTCGCGAAATTTCTCATGTATCTCAGATTTCCCATTTTCTTTCCTCGAATCCGATAGAAAAGGTCTTACCAAAACGTCAATCTAATCCCAGCGCCATTATGATTCCACTTCATTTATTCACCACCTCTAAAAGTGCAATAATCATTCTCATCTTGCAGGACACCCTAACCGCAGGCACCACAGACAAACCTCGATCTCGGTCGCGCAGCCCTAAACCCAAAGTTGCCAGGAAAACTACACCACCCAAATCCACTCTTCTGGGTGAAATTCCGCTCATAAAATCCACCACAGAGATGAAAATTACCGGCGATCGCGGTAAAATCAGCGTAGACGGTGTAGCTCTCTACAACGACGCTAAATTCAAGAACGGCCACTTGGATATCAAATCAACAGATAGTAAAATCTACATCAATGGTAATTTAGTTGCGAAGCCCGATCCTCAAGACGATAAGGTTGGACTGAGACCTCACACGATTTTCGAAAGAGGCATAACCAACTTCGACTTGACTATAATGAAAGGACGTCTCTTTGTGATGAACAACAACAAACGAAAATCTGTTTGGTATCTTTAATTCGAAATCATTTTTGAAAATATTTCAATTTGCAATGATTAAAACGACATGAATGTGAAAATTGTGTATATAATTTCGATTTTACTCGGTCTTATATCAACTCTCCCTCGGATTCGTACACATTTCATGTCATCTTGTAAAAAGGGGTAAACTGAAAATTGCCTTTTTTACCAATCCTCACTTGAAACCCAACGACGCCATTTCTGCTAATCTTCGGATCTGCCGGAATGATCTTCGGATCTTCGGCGCGTTTTTTCAGCACCAAATGGTCATTAATGAAGACATCATTAGTGGCCTCGTCTACGTCAATTTGTACTTTTCCTTTTTTCAGGTTATTGTCGTAATCAAACACGTCGACGTTGTTTACCCAAACTCTACCATCTTTCGCTTCGATAAAGGTGACTTTTCCAGGCTCCAGGAACGGAATTGGCGCCGAGCTATTTTTTTCTTCGTTCGGTCGCGTTTTATACAACACCCGACGATCGGCTACGGTATTCTACATTATGTGCGAAAACATGGACGAAAATTTATGCAATTTTCTGCGCTGCAATGAAATCTCGAAAATCAACTTACTTCGATGAATAAACTCGCCAGCAAAATTACGTCGATTATTGTCACGTTGGTTATCGATTTCATCGTCATGTCCCAACGAAAATGGTAACAAATTGAAACTAAAGTACTTTCAACTTTGTCGCGTTACGTTTGAATTTCAAAACCGATGAATGCCCATAAATACCACGCTGCATATTGCTGCACGCATCTTATAAAACACTTGTTGCTCGTTTTTTTACTCAAGGGCAAGACATAAACCATATGCATCGTATCGCAGACTAATCAAAGAATTTGCATAATTTTTTATAATTTTTTTTCAAGGTTGTACCATTTCAAATATACTTCAAAATTCACTCAGCTTGTAATAAATTTCAAGTTTTGCATTTTTAATCTCGTAAAGTACCCTCTCATCTTTCATATTGCAAATTCAACAAACATGATATATAAATTCCCCCAAAACCCAATATATTTCCAAGATTCATTCCATCAGGAAAATAAAAAAAAAACTCGTAAATTCTAGCTCAGCATCCAAGGATTCACGTGCAGTGTTTCTTCGCCAGAAATCCTAAACCTTGAGAACGTTTATTCGCCGAAATATCGTCACTGGTCGCAAAATAACGAACTTTCCTTTTTTTCTTTCCATCGTGGCGATTAAACGGACGAAAGTTACCCTTGAAAATTAAAGGATTCGACTGATCCAAAATAATTTCGCATTTATTGCCTACACAGGGCTGCGTGTTTTTCATAGCTCTTTTTAAAGCTAAGGCATAACTGCTCGGGACACGATTGCCTTCACCAAGTCTTGGAAGAATGTACCCTTCCATTGATGGTGTTTCTTTGCTCAAAAATGTCCTATAATGTCTTCGTGTCGCTTCTATTCTCTGCAAATTGAATATTCGTGTAATGAGGTAACTTTTCCAAGAACTCCCAAGGGAGGGAAAAAATTCCAAGTTCGTCTTACCTCGAGGCGAATCGCGATTAAAAGCAAAATAATTGTTTTCATGTTCACCTTTCTAAAAATCAGATAAATCGTGAATCTGAAGTAAAAATACATCGAATATGTCACAAATCATCTAACGCACTCCTGATCAAATTTTTTCATCTCTTTCAAATAATCTGAGGACTGATAAAATACGCGAGAGATGATCCTCCTCTATGTATAATTTAAAAAAAAAATACCAAATTTCAAGTCATCTTTCAAACCTCTCATTTAATGAATAAGATCCCCTCTTCTCCATCACCTTTTTTTCCACTTGATTACACGAAAATTAACGTATCTCAAACATCGTATTTATATAAACGCTCGAGATCATTATCTCTATCATCAACTCCATAAAACAATCCAATCTAACGAGCGAATGTTTAAAACATATTTGAAAGTTTTTCATCGCTTCGTTAAAAAATAAATTCATGTGGTACGATTCACTTGCAAAAAAATTACCGAATACCAACTCGTTAGCTCGACAAAAGCATAAAACCCGCCAAGGTCGATAAAAATGCAACTAATCAAACCTCATCGACACAATGTATCATTAAGCTTTAAAAAAAATATTACCAACACTCGCTCGTGAATTTTATTTCCACCTAAGTAACCTTGTCTCATTAACGTCGCGCATCAACTCGTACGTACATTTTCGCACCAGCTCAAAAATACATCAGAACAGCGCAAATTCTCCGCATCGTTTGAATTCTTCATCAGCCCGATCTGTCAAATTCCATGATGAACAAGTTCTCAATTATACTCGTCGTCGTGTGCTTAAAAGTAAGTCTTCGTATTTGAAATTACACATTTACACGCACTGAACTTTTTTTTCTCATTCTCCAGGAAAAAAAATCCGAACTTCAAACCAACTTTGAAAAAATTTCGACGCTAAAAACTTATAAATCGCTTTGAAAAACATTCTTCTCTCATTAAAAATAAAACTCGTTATTTTTTCACCAGAGCATCCAATGCACGGAAAATTCATCTCAGGCAACCGCCATCAACGACGTACCTATTTACGAATTAGGTAAAATCTATCAAATATTTGGTGAAAAACAAAACGGTAATATTGTCGTCAATGGCCAATAAATCTACCAAAACGACAAATCGCTCGAAAAAGGAGTTTTAACCATAGAAACCGGCTCCGACGATCAGTTACTACTTACTAATCAACGGTAATGCGATCTTAACTCAAGATCCCAGTCAAGCTCCTATCGAAATCTTGGATCCCAAAATAAGCGCCGAAAATATTTCCTCTTTTCAAATATACATCGATCCGTATGATTGCGTGACGTATTCGTTAAAAACATCGAAGTGAATTTTCAATATTTACATGATTCGACTATTTACCAAGATTACTACATTTTAAAAGTTTATACTGCGTTTTCCGTTGTTTATTTTTTAAAATTTATTCCATAATAGTCTACAGTCCAAACGGCAAAAAGTGAGGACCAAATTAGAGTAAATTATTGTTTTTCCTTAAAAGTAATCCAGAGATATACCAAAATAGATTTAAATTCCATAAGGAAATCGAAAATTCAAAAGATTTTTTTGGGGGTCAATTTTGAACATATACTGACTCAAATTTAAGCTTAAAATTCTCAGAAATTGTTCAAAAAAATTTCATTACGATTTGTTGATTCCTCGCAAAATTTTAACCCGTTTTGATATATTGCAAGACCATTTTCAAAAAAGATACTCAAAAACTCACTCAAATCTGAAAGTCCACTAAAAAAAAGTTTTAACGTTATTTTTGATTTTTTCTTTTGAAATTTTAGCCTCATCTGATGAATCGCAAAACCATTTTTGAGAAAAAAAAGACTCAAAAACCCACTAAAAACTCAAAAACTTGGACAACTCTTGAGGAAGAACTCAGTAATAGACTCAGCCTCTTCCTCAGCTCATTCTGCAAATCTACTCTAAACCTCATTCTCTAGTTCTCGGCACCACGTAAGTATGGCAAAGATGCTGCAACGACTCCACCATCTCAACAACTTCAACCATTACATGGACAAAATTCCAAATATACAATATCAAAACTTTCAGAAGCGAGAAAAACTAAAAAACAAAAACTTGAATTAACGAAAAAATAATTGAAAAGAACGCATACATATTGTTAAATGACGTCACTGAGCAGCAATTACCTGCATCGAAGATCGTAGCCGAAATTTATAACATGAAATTGCGACCAGTGCGGCTGGGGGACACCACACAAAATAAAATACCCCAAGAAACCTTCACCATCACCTTCTAACTACACGATTTTCACATTTTGACGAAAATTCTTCACAAATTACGAATTCTATAACTCGTCTCTCGCTACTTTTATCGATTACCTCGAAATTCCAGCATTCCATTTCATACAAATTTAACTTCTCAATCTACTTCGTTGTTTTTATCAGCTCCATCGTTACAGCTGATTTTAAAGAAATTATTCACGCAGAATCTACTTCTGATACTATTCCATCACAATTCACATCTCTGGAAAACTCCCGACATCATGCTCTTGTTACCGCATCTACCCTCGCTCTCAGTAATTTTCCACGCCATTCATGGAATATCAACATTTTGGGGAAAACGTCTTCCAACTCTCTTTCTAAATACATTGTAATATTTACAACGGCAAACGAATGACGCAAATTGAGTTAAATATATGATCACTGAAGCGAAACATCGAGCAAGACAATCCTCGACAATTCTATTTCGGGTTATCTCCATCCAACGAGTAATATCAAAAGCAATGAAAACAAAAAAACGTTTAAACACGAAGAAAAACTGTATTTTAAGACGTACAATATCTCAGAAACATCTTGAAAATAAATCGTCAAAGTTACCAAATAACTTTTTCCTTTTGCGTCATTCGTTTCACATTTTTCAGGCGAAGTAACACAAAACGTGACTAAAAACTCCACCGAACACTTGTTCATCACGTTGTGTGGTCTTCCTTGCTCACTTCGTCAATGGAAAATCAACCAATGAGGGTCGTAAATCAAACCAAATTCGTTTGGGAAAAAAAAACGTAGAATACACAAGTATTCTTGAAGACCTCGCAGCCATCGAGATCACCTACCATACTCGCCTTCACAAATCTCAACCCCGCACTTCCCTCCTCCACTAGTCTTGAGGAATATTCCACTACAATTCAGAACATCACCGGCGACATATTCATCTTACATAAAACCAATCTCGAGCAATATGACGTCCATCAACAATTCATCAATCCTATCTCATCCCTAAGAGAAGCCCACGAATCCTGAAGAAACCGCCAATAAGCAATTTCTCCAAAGACCTTGTCAAGAACTAGTACCTCATCGTTGACCACAAATCAACTTCTTCTGCATCATGACCAAAACATCCACGCTTCCACGTTATCGCATACATCCCACATCCGTACTTCTTCATCATTTCAACTCAACATGCTCTAATACAATTACACACAGACAACCACCACACGTAGACATTTTCATAACTTTTCACCTTTCCCCTTCGTTTATATCGAGCTTTCACATAAATACGCGAATATGACAGGTCGAGAGTCAAATTATCGTATCTTCTGCGCTCGCAACAAACACGCCGCGTATTCAAAATCTTGAAATTACTCTCGCTTCGTTGAACTGTTTAGATTTCAATGTCATTATCGATATTTTTAACACGTTGAAACACGTAAAATACAATTTTTTTCGTCAACTTCGCAATCCGAACGCTGCGCCAAGTTACATTTTCATTTTATCGAGCAAACAATACGAATTCGATGATAATTTTCCCTATTTCGCACACTCCCTTATAATTTCTCACGACTGAAAAATTTATTCGAATTGCTTAAAAAATTAATTTGTATTTTAGCGGTTTTTTTCCTCCAGAACATGAGATATAAGAAATTTAAAACCATCAAGAATTTCGTTCTTTTAGTCGAATTTTCCCAAACGTAAGAATGGACTATCCCATGAATTAGAATCTACGAGTACGCAGCTTGATTCAGCAAAAAACAATTTAGAATTCTTAAACATAACCAAAAAAAAGCCAAATAAATTACCAAAACCTCTTCTCAGGAACCTATCAACATAATGACCTCTAACATCCCCCAATCTCCCTCCCCTCTCCTCTCCCACGTCATCCACGAAATTAAAACTTTAGAGATCCTACTTCAACTCGCACCCACGTAGACCACCTAAAAAAAGAACAATTTTTTCGCAACCACGCACATTTATTCGTTACGAAACGACAACGCAATAACGAGCTCAGCTGTTTCGCGAATGATAATTAGCCTGATTTCACATCTGGAGCACATTATTCTATAAAAACATCACAAAACGAAACCTTGGCTCACATTTTCACTCATTGGCAAAAAAAATTCACTTTTGCGATGACCAAAATCTACGTTGTTTTACTCTTCGTAGTATGTTTCCAGGTAAACATGCTCTCTCACTTCACCAACCACGCTACTTTCTCGTTTTCTTGCATCTTTTGTTTTTCCAGCTCAACTTATCTGCTCGTATCAATTCAGAGAAAAGCTCACGACGAAGAGTCACCCGTCTACCTTCCACTTTGATCGAAGACACCGTCAGACCATCATTACATCGATCCGATACCACTTCGTTCAAGTCAATCCCACGAAAGATCAACAATATCGATAACATCATCGCCGGCCAAAACGGAATCATCAAAGTCAATGGAGAAACTGCCTTAGTCAACGATCCCAAATTCCAAAAAGGTATCGTTCGTATTAAAATAACAAACGGCGACGTATACTTCAACGATCGTTTAATCTTGAAGAATTCTTCGTCGAGTACTCGTACTAAAAATGCGAATAAAAATATAAAAAACAACGACGTATCTTGGTTCGTGTTGAAAATCATGAAAGACGGCGGAGCACGTTATAGGGATAATCGAGGTATTATCATTACATGATTTGCAACCATCAAGTTCCCATTCAACAATTGACGTATTTCCATAGAACGGATTTTCCACGTCTCTTGAATTCCTTTACTTTATGTGATTATTTTTAATAAACGCGTATTCATGATTTCGGTATTAATTGAAGTACTAACAATCCAGCTGAGTCGGAAGAGAAAACATGTCCGTCTTCATCTGCCAGAATCCTTGAAAAAAATGTCTTAAAGGTATCTTATCTCCTGCAAATCTGCGTGTCTTCAAGTTGGCTTCCTTTTCGTTCATTTTCTTCGCAAGCTCGTCTCGTGGCGCAATAAATCGATTATTTAGTCACACGCTGCATTCAATTCATTTCCATGACCTTCGAAAATGCATCCAAACATAATCCCAAGTCGAGTCAAAATTTCCTTCATCCGCAGATCAGCACCCAGAGTGATCAAAAAAGGAGCTAAGAAACGCCAAGGAAATACCACCGACGTCGTGAAAATTTCTCAAAGTTTAACATGCATGACACAGTAATTAGAACCTAAACGAAAACTCCCTCAACTTGATTAAAATTCATTCAAAAGCTCGAGTTTCACTCTCTAAATATGAAAAATTAACGAATTTAACGCATTTTTCGCGAACATTTGTTCATTAATGAAACAATGAGAAAATAACGAGATCACCTGCTCTTCTAATACATTTCAGAATCATATTCTATAAAAAGGTGAAAAAAAACCGCCACGACATAGTTCTACGGGTAAGTACATCGTTCTTAGAAAAAAAACCAACTCGGTGTTTCGAAAACTCCTTCATCAAAATGATCAAACTCGTCGCTATTTTACTAATCGTAGCAAGTTTACAGGTAATCGAAACGTTCAACTAACGACCTTTCAAACTTCATTTTTCAACATCCTCTATTGCTTTTTCAGCTCGAATCATGGGCTCGTATACCCACGGAAAAAAGGCTACGAAGGAAAGTCACCTACATACCTTCCAGAGTAGTTGAGGAAACTGTCAGACCTTCACTATCACGATCCACCACAACCCCCACATCCAAGTCAAGCTCGCAAAACGACAACGACGTCGATAAAATCATCTCAGGTAAAAATGGAGTCATCAAAGTCGATGGTAAGACTTTCATAGCAAACGAAGAAGAATTCCAACGTGGCATCGTTCGTATAAAGATCACAAACGGTGACATCTGCATCAACGATCATTTAATCGAGAAGAAGAACCCAGTGTTGAATAGGAATTCAAACACCAATATCAACAACAACAATATCACTTGGTTTACGATGAAAATCAAGAAAAATGGCAGAATACGTTATGAAGATAGCCAAGGAAGTGTTACGAATGCGTAAATTGTACAGTCATTCAGGTCTCTTCACTTTGAAGACTCAACTGACAACTGCGATAAATTACACTACGACCAAATAAAATTTTTGCGGTATATCTCCCAATATTTCTTCAGCTTTGTTGGTACTATTTCGATCAAATCCTCATAATAATAATTCAAATATCAAAAAAAGTATCGATCTAGAAAAATTGGCTCGTAGAAAATCACACCTTGAAATACCTCGTTTTATTGCCACAAACACATGTTGATCGCTCTAAGCGAAACTTTTCATTCGTCAACGAGACATACACTCGAAACTACATGTCGCGAAATTAAACATCACGTCGACGTCGCTCGTTCCCCGCCTGACGCTACACGACGACGCCGTCGACGCGAAACAATCACCTCTTTGTAATTCGAGATCTTTACACGAGAACTATTTCACTGCGGCTGCTAAATGAACCTAACATCGATTACTCTTCTGTTTATATATTTCCAAGTGAGTAAAATTTCAATTTTCGCCCCATGTCCCAATATTCCAATATCCTTCAACACCTACACATAGCTTCCCATTCCAGATATGTTCAACTTCTTGCATCGCACACCGAATCGCAACTCATAAACCGCCTCCAACCACATTCACTAACGGCCCGACGCAATTCCCCATCCGGCATCGTTTCTCAATCACTTTGCCCGGATCACAACCAACAACGGTATCAAAATCACGTATCAACATCATACTACATTACTCTCACTGGACTCGATACATTCTTGGGAATACCTCCGAGCCTCACAAACACGTTTCCAACAGGAATCTCCCACTTGCCACTCAAAAGTCACCTGATGCCATCACCGTCGTCAAATTCAACCCATCGAGTACATCCCAGCTTCCTCCCCAAGTACCCGAAATAATTCCTCCATCGCGATCCCAAAATTCGGTCATCGTCGAAGGCCAAAACCGCCACATCGTTATCGACGGAAACCTCAAATACACCAATGACAAAGCTTTTGCTGTTGGTGAAGTCAATATAGACGTTCGTGATGGAAGCATATACGTAAATAATGATCTAGTCTTCAAACACCATCACAACTCCGATGTGCCCGTAATATACTCGACAAATAATTCCGTCTATGAAGAAGTCAGCAGATTCCGTCTGGAAATTCGACCCGATGGAAAAATCATGTATACCGATAATAAAGGCAATAATACGACGACGAATTACTTCACTCGGATGTATTACATGTAATTACCCGTAATTACCGCTACATAACGAATCATCCTTGCGATTAATCGCACCGTTAACAATTAAGTAGGTAAGATTAGGTTTCAATTAATAAAGTATTCAAAAAAGCTTAAATACTACGTATAACTACACACAGCCTTCTATCGCTTCAAAGAGTCAAATAAATTCTCGATTTTCAACAGGTAACGCGAAAAATAAGAACTTTGCATATGTTAATTATACATTCAACGTCATTTCGTAACATATGTGAATTATACGTCACCGACGAGTATTCTCTCACCTGTGCCGACACCTTCTGATACTTTTTTCCCCCCAATTTATGAAACACGTAACTTCAACAATGGCGGGCTTGTTTCACGCAAATTTAATTTCACTTTGAATCGAATATTCCCGACAAAAACAACGACGCTTGACTAAATTGCATGAAAAAAACGGCAATAAATTCAAAAAATAAAACGAACTCTATTTTGCATTCTCATTTCCACTTTAAACGACTCGCGATAATTTCCACATTGGTTGATTGACCTCTCCTATTTTCTGATAATTTCCGCATAAAAAAATCCATCATGAGTTTTCTCGCATTTTACGCCTACGTCAAAGTGGTAAAAAAACATAAATATTTTTAAAATCCTTGGAATTTTTTTTCACAAATTATACAAAACATTTTTAAAATTGGGGCATATCGTTCAACTTCTCCCATATCCATTCATCCTCTCTAATTATCTCGCGAAAAAATACGTATAAATCTAAACAGTTCCAAAAAACACCACCCTACGCTTTACTCACTTTCGAAAAAATCCACTTATATTCACATCAGGTCAGCTCACCGTTCAAAAACCAACTTCGTTTCTTCATCTTACCTTTGGTAAATTCTACTCATTAACGATTAATTAAATTTAAACATATATTTTCCAACATCCTACACGAACACTTGTTCATTAATATAACGCTAATGAGATCAGCTGCTTCTTGAAGAAAATCAACTCGAACGTTTAAGGGCCTCGTGACTTTATAAATACGCAACACTTGCATTGCGCGATCAATTCTCCATTATTCGTGAGAAAGCAATTATTCCTCAATATCACTAAAAATGACAATTAAAATTCTCGCCATCGTACTAATCATAGCTTGTCTACAGGTAAGCCAAATATTTTATTGATTTTATCACCGACACGAACCAACCCACCTATTTTTCCAGCACGACCTATCAACTGGCGAACCAACAGGAAAAAGGACAGGACGACGAACCACCAGGGTATCCTCAAGAGTAATCGAAGACATTCCGAGACCTCGTCAACGTCGAATAAACGGCTTATTTGCAGGAGTACCAGCAAAGAACGCCTCTTCGAAAGCTCAACAGCCCGTAATCGTTGAAGGAAAGAAAGGCCAAATCCTCATCAACGGCGATGTGAAATTCACCAACGATAAAACATTCCAGAACGGTATCGTCAACATAAAGGCCGAAGGCGGATATATCTACGTGAACAACAATGAGGTTTTCAAGCATAATCCCACATCGGTTGTGGTATATTCGTCAAATACCCTAAGCCAACGCGGAGTCGGTCAGTTTCGCATGGAAATTCGACCTGCCACTGGAATGATGAAGTATTCCGATGATACGAATTACAACACGTCCATGAATTATCTTACTAACATAAATTTCGGTTAATTATCTTAACCTAATAATTAATTATGATGGATTAAAACCATGAATATTCATTAGATCACTGCCTTTCATTTTCAAATTATCATTACCGTCTAAGATGCACGAGAAATCAATGATTTTTCACTTATTGATACGAAAAATAAGTGACTTTTGAGTACTACGAAAGACTACAAGGGTATTTTTAGATTTCTGAAAGCACATCTGGCCCAATTCAGACTACTAAGGGCTCAGAAGGGTTGGAAGACCGGCTAGACTCCTACAAGTACCTCCTTCTATGATCAATGGTTCAGTTCAACAATGCGAAAATATACAAATTTTTTCAACAGAACAAAAAAGATCTTGGAAATACAGTATCATCTCTATCAATGTTATTTCACGTACACATTTGCAAGTCCTGCACATCCTTTTCACAACCTCCTCGTGGCTCATCCACTTTTCGTGAAAGAATTTTATTGATAAATTCCACAGGAAAACTGGGAAACGACCTCGAATCAAAACGACACAGCCAAATGCTGTACATATACTCCTGCTTCCTTTTCCAGCACTCTTTCTCCCACAGAAATCCTCGCATGTTCTCAAACAAGTAAATTACGAATTTCTCACCATTTTACTCACTTTTGAAAAAATCCCCAAGAATTCTGCACCACGAATCACCGTCCGTTTGAAAACTACGGTCATTTCTTTCGTTATATCTTTTTTCTGAGCTAGTCGCGTAGCCATATTTACATTCAATACCCAAAATTACAAAAAAAAATTCTTAGCAAATACCACGACCATCTGTTCATTAACAAAATGATAATGAGATCAGCTGCTCCTTAAAGAAAATTACACGACTTAACGTCAATTTTAGAACTTCACCTTCTTTACCCAGAACCTTATAAATATGCCAAAAAACCCGCATCGATCATTATCTTCCATCGTTCGCCACTGCGTGCTTTGTAAATCCGAATTCCAACACCAGTCATGTTCAAAGTCGCCGCACTACTCTTAATTGTAGCATGTCTACAGCAAGAATTATCGGCTCGTCCAGGAAGGAAAACGCAAAGACGGGTCTCTCGAGGAGATGAAATAATACCCAAGGACGTGGCTGAACAACTCATCAAACTCACCACATTACGCCGTTTAAACTCCAAATCCACGCCACGTCGTTCAAAGTCCGCACTACGTCGCTCATTGCCCGCCGCTCCGTTAGGTTTCGTCGACGACGAAATCCAAGAAGGCTTCACCGGTACATCAGCTTTCATCGACGATGACGACAACGACGAGATCGAAAAAACCATCACCGGTAAAAACGGCGTTATCAAAGTGGACGACAAAGTCGTATCCGATGATCCGGATTTCAAGAAGGGTTATCTCATAATAACCATCCATCGCGACCGAGTCAACATCAACGGTCACGTGATCACGACGAAAAAGGCCAAAAAAAATAATTACTCGACTACCAATATAAACCGAAGGAATACCACTTCTTTTGAGATGAAGATCATGAAAAGCGGTAGAGTACGGTATGAAGATAGCGAACGCCCTGGGAGGGTTATCACCGCGTAAATAACCTTTCGCTTTACCCCTCCCTCACTTTATAATATTTTCTTCCAGAAATATTCATGTGATTTTATTTCATTCCAATAAATCTTTATTGCACGATTATTTGCGAAATTTCTGTATTATACAAATGCAATTTAATACACAATCAAATGTTTATAATGAAAGGTTTCCACTTGAGGTGCTCAAAATCTGAAAAAACCGTCTCAAACGCATCTTATCTAATTTCCTGAACCGACTTGAAAAGGCGATGCTTTTATAATTGATCTTCATTTCAATCTACAGATTTGTCGTCAATCGCTCCAGCAAAAAAAAAATATCTAAATTTTTGACTAAACCTTAACTTCGTAAATAATGTAAAAAGCTCCTTTTTTCGGTGTGCTAAGAGAATATCAACCATTGAAAGAGTGGGGAGAAGGGGTTGAATTAATTTTCATAAAACGAAGAAAATAAAAAAAAATTTAAAAAAACAGGAAAAATTTAAAGCTATGAAGACTTCTTTATTACAAAATTTTGAGTGATTGCAATAGAAGTTGTTGAAAATGTAAATCAATATTCAAAATTCGCTCGAGGAAAACTTTACATAAACTCAAGAGGTGATTAGGAGTTAAAATATCAGAAACCATTTCCAGCAGATTAACTAAAATATTGAGCATTCCAATTGCCAAACGCCTACCTACGCACCCATCAACACTTAATTCTGAAATTTCAGTTCAAAACATTCAGCTGTTTTTCCAACTTCTAATGAACACAACGTAATAAATTTCACAAGACGTAAGCACTTAACACTTGTTCATTAATTCTTTATTACTTTGAAATTTCATTTGCGTCTCCGAAGAATCACTTTTCCCACCTCAATACCTTCGAGTACCTCTGTCAATTAACACTTTGATTTCAACTGTATATGGCAAAATATTTATACATATTAATTATTGCGGTCTGTTCCGAGGTAAGTGCGATTTGCATTCATTCATTAGGATTTCGTTCATTACAAAAAATAATGAGTGACTTTAGACCAACACATGAAAATCTACAGACTCGACACAACCCAGGCAGAACAAACCAACATTCAAAACAATAAAAATAAGTTTACTTCGATGACCTCTTACCGACCTGCTCAATACGAACCGAAAATCATCCAACGACAAATTCACTTCTTCACTCATGCCAATCTTCTGCTTACAGATCCACATCCCTTCGACATCCTGCCTCCCAGCGAAACACCCTACTCTATACATCGTCAAATGCAAAGACACCTCTTACATCGTGGTCAACAACCGCGTCTACCACGGCCCCAAGATCATCTACCGCATACCTCCGCGAACCACCTATCGCCTCGATGGCTGCACCTTGTACTACGGCGACAAACCGGCCTTCGACATCACCACCAACACGCGTTACATACCTTCGCACAAGAGAAAACGCAAAATACCCGATGCCCTGCTTTATGTCGAGAACGGCAAAGAAATCAGGGCCTCTGATGGTCGCGTATACATAAACGAAAAACGAGCTTACCACGACGACGCCTTGAAAAAAGGCAACGTCCACATATACGCCAAAGATGGCAACTTATACGTCAACAACAACATCGTAATGAAGAAAAATCCATCCAAGCCGAAGATCATCATACCACCAATTATCGACTTGAAATCAACCGACGTAACCGAATTTACCATAAAAATCAGAAAAAACCACATCCTACTTTACAAAGACAAACGAGGCCAACGAACCTACATGAGTATCAAATAAACGCTCGACATTTGTCAATACCTCTCTCATTTCTCACCCTTAATACAATTTCCTCGCCGCGGCCGCTGCCACGCCGCAAAAACCATCTTCATTTCATACCGCTACACCATCAAATATTCATTAATTTCAATCCGTATTAATTTTGCGAACTCGTTAAATCACTTATAACTGCGAACGCTTCGGCCAACCGTCGCCGCTCGCATCGAAATCGCATTACCTAGCACGAGCCTCGTCTCGCACCCTCGCACCCTCGACGCAGGTATTCCGCGGTATCCGAAACGTTCGGAATTATTTTTCAAACAAACGTTTTCTAACGAAGTTCATTTATTTCAGCGCGCATTTTCGTACCGATTGCGAGCCATTTAAATTGTAAATTGCTAAATCGCGGCATCGGTTTCAAGATTTAATTTTCATTACTCTCGTTCGCGTTATCGGTATACTACGTGCAACCGGGCCGAAAGCTCGTCGAACATCTACCACCGCCCTTCCCACCCCGTCTACCTTTTTCTTTCCGCGCTAACGTTTTCCACAAAGTGACAATCAATTTTTACAAATCTCCTCGGACTACTTACATTTACATTTTCGCCTTTTAACGTCACCCCCCCTTCCCGCAACCTCCAACAAGCCGATGGAAAAATACGCGAGTACTTCGACGATAGCCTTCGCAGGTATATCGTCGAGTTGAGAAATGAGAATTAATTTAAATACTCGTCGACGACGAAATACAAAGTACACCACCTTTTTAACGAATGCGAGAAACGTTCGCGAGCTGAAAAAAAATACGGATTAACGACGAAACCACCTAAAGTACACGATTCTCGATGCGATTGCTAAAATTATTCCATGTCATTTGTACATCTTCGTCGTAAGATGAAATATACGAGACCACGATCTAACGAGATTTATTTCAGCGGAAGTCTATCATTGTTAAAAAGTCTCGTATATAATTTTCACCAATAATTAATGACTAATTAATGGATTTAAGGAAAGAAACGCAGTAATGATATACTTTAAACAGAACCTAGCGAATTTTCAGGTGAATCAAAATCACAAAAAAATTCAAGCCCCCCTCTCCCGCATACTGAAAAATCCAGACGTCACGTTACTCTATGAGAAGCAAGAAAAAAAATATAACAAAATTTCTAACGTGTATTTTTTTTGAACTCCACTATTTTTTACTACCTCTCAACCAAATTTTCAAAAACATCTCAACTTCATCACCCTCCTCCTCCTCTCCCCATCAACAAGAACAAATTTAAATCTGTATTTAAAAAAAAAATTAAAATTATAAAAAAATAAGCACGTAACAATGCTTATTAAAAAAACATAAAAAATGACGTCACATATTCCGAAAGTGCTGCAAATTCATGAAAAATTGTCGATTATAAAAGTTGACAATTTTTGTGTAATTTTTTCAAAAATATTTTGTCTTTGGTTTTTTTCATTTTTACACCACTTTTCGACCAAATTCTCTTCTTTTTCCCTACTTTCACAATCCATTTTTAAAATCACTACTTTTTCACTTCTTTCACCACTTGTTGGACACCCTGTATAAAATTAAACTATTTTTTAGCCCAATTTTATCATTTTTATCTGATTTATTACCAACTTGAAAATATCCTTTGGCTAAAAAGGTACCGCAAATGACAAAAATATGCTTCCAATTAAAAGAAAAATTAAAAAAAGTTAAGTATAAAGTTAGAAAGGGAGAATAAGAAACCTCGAAGTTAAAACCTCTGACAGAATATTTTCAAGTTCAATTTTTAGTCTCCTTCCAACGCATCAACTTTCCAGATATTGTGTAGAAAATAAAGGACTTTCGAATGGAATAAAGGACAATAAGAGAACGAAGGATCAACGCACGTACCAAACACTGAAAATATTCAAATCTAAATTACTACAGTGAAATTATCAGTTTATCTGTGAAATAATCAAGTAGTTAAATTTGAAGTTATATTTCACACAAAAAGAATGAGTAAACTATTTATCGACAACTTATCAATGTGATTAAAAAAATTCACAAATTTTTCTCACAATTTGAGTCATAAATCAAGAAATGTAACGCTCTAGCATCAATCCCATGCAATGAACCATCTGACATTGAAAAAAATTTTTTCATAAATATGACAAACACATGTTCATCAATAAAACAAAAGACCACCTGATTAACCGCTGAATTCGCATTCGAACGTAAAAGGTTTATGCCATAAATTCGGCAAAATTTAATACGTTTTTACGTTAATTCTATTCAACGAGCATCTAAATTAAAAATAATCAACTTTTTTTATTCATATGACAAACATTTGTCTATTTTTAAAAAAAAACGAAGAACCACTGAAAAATGTTTCAACCTTAAAGGTTAGAACATTCAGTTATTTGCAGTTCTTTGTAATTCGCGTATAAAAAAGGAACCAATTGCTTGGTAAATTTACAAGCCCATTATGATTAAAATTGCTTTAATTACACTCGTATTCGTTATTCTTCAGGTAAACGAAACATTTTAATTTCACGAGTATTTAGACGTGATAGGACTACGGACCAATTTCCAACATGCGAGGTCTTTCGCAAATTCTGAGTGTAAATTTAGTAAGTACCAACACTAATCTAACGCTTTTCCAGCACGAATTATCCGTTGGCGCGATAGCACGACGACGAGTCTCCAGAATACCATCGGAAATGCTCGAAGACACCAGCAAACCTTCTTTACGCCGATCAAGTACCACATCTTCGCGTCGACCAAATTTTGGACCACCTCCAGCACCGAAAACCAAACGTTCTTCACCTCCACCAAAAATCACCCCTTCGTTCACTCCAGCCCCGCACTACGACGACGACACCTACAAAATCATCTCAGGCAAAAACGGTGCCATCACAGTGGACGGCAAAATAGTCGTGAGAAATGATCCAGAATTGCAAAACGGCAGAATGCGTCTGACCTTCTCCGGGGGCAACATCTATATTAATCAGCATTTGGTCGTGAATAGTAACGAATCAGGGTTAAATTACATGTATTACTCCAGCATAAACAACGTCAACGTATCTTGGTTCGAATTGAAAATCAAGAAAAACGGCGGAATAAGTTATAAAGATAGCAACGCCGGTCAAATCGATTACTGAATTACCAACGCATTCCAATTCTTTCAGCATTAAATTTATTCTATGCACTAGTAAAATATCCGTGTAACTTTGCTTTAATTCAAATAAATTCCCAATTCTAGAAAATTTCCCATAATTTTCCATACAATAAATTCCAATTGCTTTGAATACTCGTGTAAATTTATTTTTCGGAAACAAGACCGACCCTTTTTGCTTATTTTCAATTAACCCATAATCCCAAAAAATTAAAATTACCGCTTCAAATGTCTTAAAAAAACATGTCGCCGATAATTCGCCAGAAATTAAAAAATTTTCGCAATTTTTCAAATAACATATTCCAACTTAAATTTCATTCGGTGATCCATCAAGGCAAAAAACTCACCTTTTGCTGGTAAATTTCGTTTAACATCTGTTCATTAATAAAACAAAAGAAAGTAATTAACCACTCTGAAAAAAATTAATCAACTTGACTTACGCCACTGGGCTTCTTTGTGGATTTTAGATATTATGAAAAAAAAAGCTTCAGTTATTTGCAATACTCTCGATCGTTCGTATACAAATAAAAAAAAAATTGTGTGAATTCTTACACTAAAATCATGATTAAAATCGCTGTAATTCTACTCGTCGTAGCGTGTCTCCAGGTAAATAAAAATTATTTCAATTTCACTGGTCATCCGATTTCCTTCACATCATTTTCAAACCTCAACTACGTCTCGAACAAAATACAGAATTTACCTATGACCTGAAATTTTTTTCCGCAAAGATACGAATCCGCAGAAATAGCTATAAAAACTACCTTACCAAGTCTATAATTTCAAATATTCAAAATTAAATAAAAATTTTCATTTGTATTGATCACCTCATCGTATTAATTGATTTTTCGATGAAGAGAACCCCGAATTTTCAAACAATTTGAGAACGAAGATGAGAAAAGAGGCATAAAAATCATTTAAAATTGTGGAAAAAAATCGTGAAAATACGCGAAATTCCTTGCTGCCCCGAATGGTCACGGTATACCGATGATCTAAACTAGTTTCCATTCATTTTCATGGACCACGCACTGCGCAAAAGGCAGATTCAAGCCTTTTATCATGCGCAGACTACATCCTTCTTCGTTTTTTCAACATAGTTTATCTGTGGACGCGGCTGCTGCAAAAAAGGCACGACGAAGAGTCACCAGAGTGCCTTCGAAAATATCTCCAGAAACCTCCGAGGCGTCTCCGCGCCGATCAAACACTTCACTAACATTCAACTCATCTTCATCGGATGACGACACGGTCGATAAAATTGTCACCGGTAGAAACGGAGTCATCAAAGTAGACGACAAAATAGTCTCAACAAATGATAAAAAATTCCAAAGCGGCATGGTGGATGTAGGGTTCTACAATGGTAACATCTACATCAATAATCATTTGATTGTGGAGAAAAATCGAACCGCTTTATATCGCATTATCAACACCACGATAAACTGCACCGATGTATCTTGGTTCGAAATGAAAATCAAGAAAAATGGTAAAATATCTTATAAAGACAGTAAAGGAGACGTTATTAATGCATAAATTACCACCACCCTCATAATTTCCTCCCCCTCACCCCTTTCTCTTGGTGAATCATTTATGTATAACAAAACCAAATGAATTATCTACGACACACTTTTTGTTACGAGTATTTCTTGCAACAACATCACTCACACTAGGAAATTCAATTCGCCAACGGACGAAAGCACGGATCAAACGAGCCGCGCAAAATCCCAACATTAAAAATCGCACCTTACATCTCGTATACAAATCAACCCCACCGCAAGTTCTAAATTGTTATCGAATAAAACGTCAAACACGTCCGTTCACCTACGGACGAGAATTCAATAGTAGAAAATTCTCTTTTACAGACTCTTTGATATGCTAATCAGCTTGAGCA
>QBDW01002424.1:0-12788 GCA_003261595.1 Maconellicoccus hirsutus
AAATTTGAAAATTACAAAATTTCGATTAAAAATAAAGAATAAAAAAAAACTCGAAAAATAATTTTAAATCACGAAACAAATGTTTTCCCCTCTAATTCGAACCCGCTGAATCCGAAAATCGCATCGGTGAGCCGTTCCGGAGCCTCCAGCGCGATTTCCATTTTACTCCAGAAACTTTAAAATGCTCCTGAAGGCGTCTACTTGAGATTGGGCAGCTAAAAACTTGGCTCGCCGATGCGATTTTCGGATTCAGCGGGTTCGAATTAGGGGGAAATATTTCTTCCGTGATTTAAAATTATTTTTCGATTTTTTTTTATTTATTTTTAGCCAAAATTTTGTAATTTTCAAATTTCAAAAATTCCCCAAAAACCGAAAAGTCAACTTGGGCAGCTAAAATTTTGGTTTTGGGTTTTTTTTGACATGCTCTTTTCAAAAATTCAACTCCCGTTCAAATCCGAGCCGGACACCTCAAGTAGTTCCCTTGTAAGATGAAAAAATATAATAAATTATTTTGGAAATCTTATTAAATAATGTAATTCTTTAATTATACTTGCTTTTATTTTTTGTTATTTGCGCGATTAATTCAAATATAACCATAAACGGTCATTAAATGCTCATAAACACAAATGAACAAATCACAAACAACGTAAACACAGACGTCAGTGCGTGCAAATTATAGCACAAAAAAAGCGTACGAAAAAAGTAAATTATCGATTATTATTAATGATTATTTTTGGTTTTTAAATTACTCGTATTAATATCAACTTGATTTTTTAAATTTTTATCAAAATATCAATTTATAAATATCAATCAGGGTTAAAAATAATTTATTCTCGTATCATTCATCTGTAGCAGTGGGATTTTTGCGCTGAGGGGTACTAAGATCAACCGGACATAGTGAACATCTATATATACAAGAGTATAATTTACTGGGGGGATTCGCCTCCTGAGCCACTTCGTGGCCCCAACCCCGACGGTGAACGAAGCCCCCCTCAAGCCCCCCTCCCATACACTTTTATGAAAAACACTAAACAAAAACCGATAATTTGGCAAGCTCAAAATTGTATTGCAGCTAGTTATCTGACGGAAATAACTGTTGACAATACGACAATCACAAAATTGTGCTGTAGTTCGAAACACACCAAGCAAAAAACAATAATTTGGCAAGCTCAAAATTGTACTACAGCTAGTCATCTGCAAGAAATAACCATTTCAACAAGTTTTCACGAAAAACACCAAGCAAAAAACAATAATTTGGCAAGCTCAAAATTGTACTGCAGCTAGTCATTTGCAGGAAATTACCGGTTAATAGTTCGGCAATTACAAAATTATGCTGCAGCTAGTCATCTGCAAGAAATACCGTTTTCAACAAGTTTTCACGAAAAACACCAAACAAAAAACAATAATTTGGCAAGCTCAAAATTGCACTGCAGCTAGTCATCTGCAAGAAATACCGTTTTCAACAAGTTTTCACGAAAAACACCGAACAAAAAACAATAATTTGTCAAGCTCGGTTTTTATTAGGCACCTACTTCCTTTTGAGGACGAAATTTTACAAGTCGGGTTAGGTAGTATGGGTACCATAGCTCAAAAACTGTTGTGGGTGATTTTGATTTTTTTTCAATTGGGGGAAGGAAGTGCAAAAATGTCGAAAATTTGGTTTTTGGTGCATAAATCCCCTTCTGTGGGACGAAAAAAGTTAAAATTTTGGATTTATGGTTTAAATACGATTTTAAAAAAATTATCCATTTCAAAATTTTTATATCTCAATTTTGGCACCTCCCCCCAAATTTGGGGCCTTTAAAATCAAAGTTTACCCTTTGCTATATTTTTTGCGTTAAATGTAAATCAGGACCTTTCGTTAAAAAAAAACAGCTTCCTAACTACATAATAGGAGCTGAATGAAAATTATATCAACTTTTTTGCTTGTTGCTGTATAAATATGATGATATCGATTCTGCGTAAATGAATAAAAGACCGTTCGTACGTGCTCGTCGATGATTTATTCAAGACTAATTCTAACATGATATTTCGTACAAAGTTATGCTGGCTATTCTTTTATTTCGTAGGTAGTCACCTGCTTCGCAAACGTAGGTATACAACATGTATAACCTAGATAACTTTTTTAGTATTCTATTAGAGTTACGTGATGTAGTTGGTGTCCTCTTCTCTCGTGAGTTTTATGCCCTGTGAATTTTACACACAGAACCATCAAGCGGTGCGAGAATTCAGACGTACACTTTGCTGCTTGGCAAGGTACTCGTAATTGACCAATTGGCCGACAAGAAAAAACGTTTAACTTTTTTTTGGTAAATTTTCATTTGACTAATGCTACAGATGACCGAACGAAATGCATTTTGCGTGTAATGATACGGTGGCGGTTTTACACGCGGGTTAGCTTATGTAATTTTCTTCGCTCCAATGAAAGGCATTCAATGTTGATGGAGCCTGCAGCAGATACGACAAATGGGCGAATTCGGTTCGTGAGGAATTCTTAAAATGGCTATTGATGACGAGGATCGAGTGGAGTATCGCGCAACGTAACTCAAAAGTAAATTTACATAAATTAAAGTTTGTATTTGGCGAAAGCAAAAGTATAGTGAAATATTTATAATGTATTTTCGGACATCAAATGCTGTTTTACCACCAAATATCGAACATAATTCGCAGCCCTAATATTCGCTAAGCGATTAAGTTATCCGTTTTTCGTCGTTATTAAAAACGAAGCGACTTTTTTTTATTTTTTTAAATAAATCTAGTTTAATTTGATCAAAAGATCGTTTCGATAACGAGCACCAGGTTGCGGCGTTTTTATTCCACGTTCGCGTCTCCATCGAACCAAAGAATCCACCAGTGTTGCTCCGCTAAGGACACGTATACGTTACGACCGGAAAAAGCTGCGTTGTGGTGGATGATAATGATGGATGAAATAGCTCATATCGTCCGATAGCTAAGTTTATGAAGTAAACACGATTCTTTAGCGTAAACGTCGAACGAAGACGTCTAACGTTATCCTTATCAACGATCGAAATCCCTTGAAAAATGAGATCCCTCTCGAGTCGACGTTAGTAAAACTCGTTTTTGAAACGGTTACAATCACAAGTAGAAATGCCCTTCGGACGCAGACGAATTACATATTGTAAAGGAAATGTCGAATCAGAATTAGCCAACGTTTAATAGTTGAAAGAAGTTGCGACGAGTTCAACCTTCGAATTTTTATTTCGACTAAAATTAAGCATCCTGTAGGAACGTGATTTGCAATTTTTGTTAGTTAAAATTCAGCATCACCTCGTATTTTTCTCGCGGCGATTCCGGTTCTTTTTTTTATTCAGAGATCGAAAAAGCCGCTAAACTGCTAACAATGAGGAAAGAGGTGGAAGTTGAGGAATCAAAAGTTTGGTTTTAATTAAAATTTTTTCAACGGCGTAATCACGTCTTCGGGGTATTAAAAGTAATTAGCTTTTTCAACAAAAAAAAAGAGGTTGATTAAAATTTGATAAAATGTCTTTGTGCGTAGAAACGACGCCATGCGTTGTCTTCGTCTGCTTTGATACACAAAGAGATAACGATACGATTAACGTTTGCTGGAAACCACGCGATAATGTATTTTTTAATAATTTCCTCGCGCCTTTGATCAGCGAAGAAAAAGAGGAAAGGCTGAAGGACGTTTTGGGAAAAGCCATACGAAGGATCTTCACGAACTTCGTTTCAACAACGAATAAAGTAGTCGGGGAGCCCGCATAGGGGGAACGGACCCCCCCCCCCCATCGATTTGACAGGACATTTTTTTTTGAAGAGGGAGTCCTAGAGAATATATTAAAGTGAAAATCAAAAAAATAAAATTGGGGCAACTTACGAAATGGCGGCCTTTTTGATTGACATGTGAGCGATGTTTTATAATGTGGCTTTTAGGGAATAAAAAAATGCGTGTACGAAAAAAATTGTAATAACTAAAAATGTTCGTTATAAAATTTTCTACAAAAAAATCATAACGCTTTTTGTGTAGAAAATGTAACGTTGACGAGAAAATGGCGAAGTAAACATTAACATATATTTGCTCCATAATTGACAAGTGAGTGATTTTTCACTTTTTTGCTCATAACTCAAGATGTAATAGGTTTACGAAAAAAATGTCAATAACTCAAAATGTAGGAAATTTTATTAGGAATATTTTTAGTTATTATCAATTTTTTCGTACACTCACTCCTCCCCCCCTTAGAAGCCACAATGCTCAAAATAAGTTATTTTGTTAGTTGCATCCACTTTATTTTTTTGATTTTCACTTTAATATATTTCCTAAAACTCCCTCTTCAAAAAAAAAAAACCTTTCCCGTCAAATCGGCGGGGGGGTTCCATTCCCTTCTATGTGGGCTCCCCGACTAAAGGTAAACGCGAATGAAAAAATTCTTTATAGTCCAGTCAATTTAGCCCGAAAATGGCCTCGAGTTTGCAAAACGAGATGATAGGCTGAATTTTGGTACATACTTAGTATTCGATACCCTTTGTACATACTTTACTCCGGAACAAACGTCATGTTTGCAAGTTCCCTTTTTTGTGGATCTAAGCCCCCTCCAAAGATCAGTTTTTTGATCATATCTTGATGAAAACTGGTTTTATCAAAAAAATAGTTCAGTTCAAAATTGAAACCCACTAAATTCTCTACAAAATGCATACATTAAGAGTTGATGTAGCTGGCTTAGATTCCGAGCTACGTGCGATTGAAAAAGGAGCATTTTTCGTGAATAGATGACTTTGTAGCCCAATTGTGTAGGGTACAGTTTTTCGGCTCTAGTGTAGCAAAAAATGATTCTATGAAAAAAAATAGCTTAGTTTGAGGTTGGTGCCAACTAAATCCTCTACAAATACTGTATCTACAAAACTAGGCTAAAAAATAACCAAAACCTTCCTTCTTTGCGACGTCACAGCTCGGAAACTAGGAAAGCAATCTTATTTCTTTGTAATGGAATTTGTAGAAAATGTGGTCATCTTTCATTTCAGTTATTATACATTTTCACGAAAAACCATTTTTTCTCATGGTTACAGGTAAAAAACTAAATTTATGCGAATTTTGTCAAAAATTCACGAAAAATGCTCCTTTTTCAATCGCACGTAGCTCGGAATCTGAGCCAGTTACATCAACTCTTAATATATGCATTTTGTAGAGAATTTAGTGGGTTTCAATTTTGAACTGAACTATTTTTTTGATAAGACCAGTTTTCATCAAGATATAAGCGAAAAACTGATCTTTGGAGGGGGCTTAGATCCACAAAAAAGGGAACTTGCAAACATGACGTTTGTTCCGGAGTGAAGTATGTTGTAAAGGGGTATCGAATACTAGGTATATACCAAAATTCAGCTTATCTTCTCGTTTTGCAGGCTCAAATGCTAGATTGACTGGACTATTAATCGAAACGCGAATCTAATTGATCACAATTCACGTTAAATTTTTAAGAAATTCGCTTTCAAAGTGGAAGTAGGCAGATCGGTGTTTTTTTACGCGGGCAGAAGGACCGAAGGCACGGTGACGACTGCGATGGCGCAGCAGCACCAGCGGAAAGAGCAACGTTACCTCTTTAATATCGGTGTAGGGTGCTTCTTTTATGGAGCACTTAAATTTGAAATATAGCTCGTTTGAAGAAAACGGCCAAACGCTAAAACTTTATATCAGGAATCATATTAAAAGCAACTTTAAAAAGGAAAGCTGTATTGTCTTGTTTCTTCAGCATCGCGAATATAAGAATGTGCACGAGGAGAGGAGGACGAGACGACGTAAGAGAGGCGAGTTAATAAAGGAAACTTGTTATTTCCCCTAATGCAGCCGTACAGAAACAGCTGAAGGGGGAAAGGGACTGAGAATAGGGATAACGAGACGAGGAAAGGGTAGATCTCACTCGTAGGTTACGTAAGTACTACGTACGTACAAGTAGACGTACCTAACGCATGCTTCGCTCCGCACCCCGTCGTTGCGCCGTTCAGCCCTGTGTACAGGGACATCCACCACGCCAACTGGTATACTACTTACGTAGACGTACACATACATTGACCTACGTAGTCATGTACAACACAAAACAACAGCGGTTGGCGGTAGCGGATCGCCGTTTATATGAACAACATATGGCCAACACATATTTCATAAGTAACGTCCCTTATTTTACGTTAGTGGTTGTTTTTATCCTCATCTTCATTTGTAAATCTGCGCTTTTCTTCCTTTTTTCCGCCCTATCAGTCTTTCCACTGTTCTTTCTTCCTCTTCGTCAAACATAGTTTCCTCGAGCTTGTTATACCTATTTGTGTTATGAAATTGTCGTCATAAATCTTCAACTCGAGCCGTTTATTAGCTACTCGTATATTACGCGTTGTCTTCGAATCGAGCTTTATCGTATTTTAGAACCGGTGTTAAAAGGTGAGACCGAGTGAGATGACGTTGCTAGACGGCGAGTCATTTTTTTGGCCTTTTTACGTTTGATTGATGCGTCAAAGCGATTGTTAAAAGGATTTTATCCGTTGAGCGATTGAGAAAGCGTGAATGAAAAATGAACGTGGTTGCATGACCGACGTCGCGTTTCATTTGAAAATCAATTAAACAAGATCATATGGCCGCCGAGCCGCCGTTGTGTCGCCTACATTTTGGAAAACCCTAGAGGAAGACGTACGATTTAGATTTCATCGCTGTTTCTCAACGCTATCAAGCTAATGAAATCGTAGTGATGCTTGTAAATTCTTGTCACCTTCATTTCATGACGCGAACTACCTTTAAAACGCTGTGTTTTCGGTTTCGACGATGGAATTTCGAATGTGCAGTTAATGCGGAAAATTCGCTTCGAAGTCGTAGCTAAGCATCGAATATCGAAATAGAATACGCCTTTTTGCAAACGTTTAAACATCGTATTTATACGATTATACTTTTAAGCAAATTCAATTCGATGATTAAATTTCGGAAAAACAATTTGGAAAATTTCGAGGCGATTTTTCAGCGATCGTAAAATTTTATTTGCGCGTTATCAAACCACGAAACGTAACAGAGATGGTTTGACAGCGGAGTTATTTTGGCCTCTTATGCATGCGCGACTGCGACAGTCGTCGTCGGATTGCGCCAACGTGAATGGCGAATGCAACTTATGTACGTAGCAGCGTACTTACTACTACATATGATGACATAATTATACGATATGCGTTCCATACGCTCGTACGAGGTTTTAAAAACGCCGTGCACGATGTACCATCAGCATCACTACTGTTTTACTACATGACGCTTACGTGTGCCTGTATCACGTACGAGCATGGTATAGCGGCGTGACGCGTGACTGCAAAAATTACACCAGCAATTTAATCATAACATTAGACATTTTAACGAGTCTTTTTCGGCGATTTAGAATAACGCTCGTCGCGCATTTTGAAAACATTGCGCGTTTTTTCCGCTGTAGGACTCCAAACAGGAAGTAAATTCTTGTTAAAAGAAAAACTCTCAAGTATACAGCACAGCGGAACAATCGTTAAAAGGAAACAGTACGCCATTTAATATGTTTAAAAGGCGGATAACTTCGCATTATCAAACGGAATACCTAATATGTAATAAAAAATGTCAACTAAAAAGAAGCGAAATTTACGATATGGCGTAATGCAAGGATTGAAGTATTGTATGTATAGGTATAAAAATCAACAACCCCTCACTCCAATTTTTTCCCCTCTAAACGAACGTTTTCAACTTCATTTGTTTTTTTTAGGTATCTATCCCTCTCTGCAAAATTTTCAAACCTCATTTTTTAAATTTATTTTCGACTTCTAAATGTCATATATTTTTTTCAAAATTTTGTCTCCACTGGTTCGTGGTCAAAAATCGCAAAAACCGCGCCCGCGCGTAAGCCGGTACTTCCCACTATGCGGCAGCGCCTTGTTTACACTTACGCGCGACGCGCCGCATTTTGTTTCATGCAATGACGTGCCTTAGCGCGTTGTTACGAACGAAGCGCTAACGCATAGCGGGAAATACAGGCGACCGTGCGCGCGCTTGAATTCATCACTTGAACAATTTTTTTCTCGAAATCTGCCGATTTTTGGGTCTTTGACTGTATAACGTGTTTTGTTATAAATAATTTGAAGATGATTTTACGATTTTTTTCGAGTTGAAAACTTCGATTTTTGTAGGTTTTTTTAGTTTTTCACCATAATCCCGCTGAGTGAAAATTTTGAAAAAATATTTATATTGTTTGGGGGTCAATAGGGCATTTACCACCGAAGTTTCAAAGTTTTCATTCAGCGTTCCCATAGTGACATTAAAAAAAAAACTGGTTGAGAAACTGTCGTGTATGTATATGAAGGGGGATAGGTATTTTTTTTAAATAATATAGGAAAAAATTTATTTGGATAAAATAGGATGGTACAAGGTAAGGAAAACGACTAACTAGGGATCAAGGACGGGTTAACTTTTAAAGGAAAAAAGGAGGAAACATACATGACAAACCGTTCCGGTGGAGTACCGACACTTCCAAAACGAGTACCAAAAACAATTTTAATTAATTTTGTGATCGAAAGTAAAACAAAAAAAAACGAATTGCATAACTTCACTTTTCGAAAATTAATAAAAATAAAATATATCAAACAAAAACAGAAAAATGAATAAAGATTTCGAATTTTGATACAACAAAAAATAAAAAAAAATATTTATAATTTTGATAAAATTTTGGATGAGATGAAACTCATAATTTCGAATCAAATAAAATCAGATCAAAACAAATCAACAAATCAAAAAGTTCGCGACAGAGCTATTTCAAAATCATTATAAAATTTGAAGTTCTATAAAAAGAGAACATTTCGACAAAACAAAATAAAAATTGATTAATTACATACTTAAATTGAAGGGGGGGTTACATCTTGGGGATACCAACATCATTCCGTCACTTACCCAGTATTGATACCAAAGAGAAGAAAACTCCGTACAACTCACAAAAAAAAATCCATTTAGATTTCTTCATAATAGACAAAAAATAATAACAAAAACATTCTTGAATTTAAAAAATAAAAAAAAAACAATATACATAGTGCTCGTAACTGTGCAACCAAAAATGTGGGATATACATTTTGCCCATTTCAATTGCAACGGCAATTATTGCACTTTTGTTGCAAAAAGTTTATACGAAGTGTAGAAAAACAAACTTTTATTTTTGAAATATTATAACAAAATACGGAATCGTAGAAAAAAACAAAGATGCGCTTACGCGACGCTTTCGTGTATTAAAACGAACAAATATGTATAATATGAAAAAAAAGAAACAAAGGCGCGTTGAAACGACGCTTCTGTAAAAAATGGTAATTCTATATAAGAAAAAGAAAAAAGACAGAGACGCGTACAAGCGACGGTTCCATACCAAAAATATAGAAAAAGGACAACGGCGCGTTCAAGCGACGCTTTCATGTCATTAATATAAATAAAATAACCGGTGGACTATCTAATTGTTGGTTAGGTTACGAGAAAGAGAATATCCAAAGCTGACGTGGGCTCTATACATATACTCGGATGCTACATACTTTATCTGCGAGTAGCGAACTAACACACAGACGAGTCGGCCAACTCTAGACAAATAAAAACGAAAAAACAACAAAATCACCCGTTGCGCAATGATTAAAGGGGTTCTAAAATAAAATAAATATACATTAGATGTCATTATAATTTTTTTAATTTCTTTTTACAATTAAGGGTATGCATAAGTTTTACTAATGTTTTGCTGCCAAGGTTACTACTTCATATGCCCTGAATAAGAAAAATCCTAGTTATACTGGCCTGTATGATATTCTAGAAAGATACTAACGCATTATTTGTTTTTTTTTTTCAGGCGGGAAGTGCTCTGAAGCTCATAATTATGTAAAATAAAACGAATCATCGCTGGCCGTGTACCTGGATTGTAGCCTTTGATTTTACACTAAATGCAGGTCGTCTTTTCAACATAAAAGGTAATACTATATTGTAACATATTTTACTTAATATACACTACGAAAGGCCTCTTTGTGATTAAAAAGTAAACAGCAGGATTGTACGAGTACCTCGTACCTAGTTATCAACTACCTACGTAGTGACTTAATGTAGGTACGAGTATTTACTAACAGCCAACTGAGTAGGGCGCCTAATTAATCACGTATCTTCTATTCAGTAGGTAGAGAGGGTAGACGTACTAGATGGTACCATGCTGAAAGCTGAAACGGATATACTCATACCTACTTAAGTATGACTAGCCCGTGAGTAATCGAATTTTTGGTTCGTTTCGTGCTCAGTTACTCTGACCAGCGACTAACAATTACTAGTGAAAAGCGTTAATTACGATGAAAGCTTCTCACCATACAACTTTTAATTAAGAATGTGTTCTCGCGCCATCCTCGAGATTAACAAACAATCGCGTAATTAACAAAGCTTTCGCGGTTGAAAAGTTTTCATGTAGTAGGAATTACATCTCAAGATTATCTCCGGTAATACCACCACTTATATATATTAGACAATTAAACGTAGATAGTATGTAGTGCCTTCTCTGCCTTCTACCTTTGACTTAGTAACTGGATGGTAATTGATGATTTTTCAAAAATTTCATCTCATATTTAAATCTCATCTTTGTTAAAAAGAATGACAAGAACGTTTGACGTATTTGCTGACGTTCTTCTGAGCATGACATGTCCAAATACATCTCATTAGGTATTGAAAATCGACTAAAAGCTTCGGTACGAAAATTTTAGAAAGGGAAAGTAATTAAGAATTTTAATTTAGTGGCGAAACCATCTCTGTGTTCTGTTTCTTTATTAACCGTCAATACGAGGAATTACCCGGACATTAATAATTTTTTGTTCGTACGACGACTGCGACTAATAGCCCGTTGTCTCTTCGTTTAGATAATGAAATAAGTAAAAAAGAAAAAACGGAAAAATCCAATTCGAATTTTTCGTATCTTTTAAATTATAATTTCACCGGTTATTACGACGAAACTGCTTTATTATTCGTGTCGGACCGGAGGACGATACAAAGGTACCTAAATTAGATCTCGATGTTACTTTGTATTTTTTTCCTCCATCTACTTGAAAAAAGCTAATTTCTTCAAAAGCAAGACGAATTTTTCATAAAAATTTTTCGCTTCGTATATTTAATTTGTTTTTTTTTACGTTTTAGCGAATCGGTAGAATTAAAAATAAATTATCTATCGAGGATTCGATTCGTTTGAAATTGCCAAGTACATCTAAGCGGAAAAATTGAAATTTTCTTTATAAAATTTACTTTTATTGCGGAAGAATCGGTACAAGCGGCAATTTCCTTTACTATAGTATAACCGTATTTGTAAGTTACATAGCACGTAGACGTAGCTTAACCCCTCAGAAGATACTCGTGCTATAGTACACTATCGCTAGGACGTGGGCGCGGGGGGCGGACGCCTTCTATTGGAAAACTTCTCGATCCGGAAAATTGGTTCGTTTATCGTTTATAGCGTGCGTCTTTTTTACCTGCATATCCGAATTAAACTCGAACCTATCAATTTTCTAGCGATTGTTTTTACATCGAGCGCATCCTTCGCAATATCCACGAGCCGCCTTAATCGCGTTAGTTTTTGAAATTTCATCCCTGCGATACAATTCAGCAACAAGTTTTTTGTACGATTCTACCTCGATGTACTCATACAAATACTCGTAGTACTCGCTATGTGGTATCCACTCTTAGTATCTCTTGCTAGTTGCTAACTTCCTGTTGCTACCTAGTACCTAATACCTACTTAGTTACATACTGTATGTTAATGTTATGTAAGAGCAGCCACGTTAATCGCGTTCGTTGTCGATGTTGTTTTACCTATTTGTTGGGTTATAAACTCTTAAACTTGATCGCACGAAATTCGTCGAATAAACATCTTCGAGGCACGAGTAAGTAACTTTCGCTTGCGAAGCATTATTCTCTATCGTAAACTTCCGAATGATAAAGGCGCAGGCAGCGTGTAGGCGGCAGGCGCGGTTTATATCGAGCTACGTATAAGCATCGTTTTTCATTCGTACGAGTATGTTTATTAAATTATCGTAGTTACGCTAATAACAGCGAAAATATTTCTTGGGTATTTTTTTTTATTATGCCTACGATAGCAATAATAATCTTAATTTCGCGTAGCAGATTTCTAATTCTTTTCATCTTATATTCTGCTCATTAACGTGATAATATTATTTCGGCAGTACAGTTTTAAATGCACAAAAAAAGACATCCGCTCGATCGAGCTGTTAAAAGCAATTTTATGGTTGATTCTTGTTTTCTATACACTAAAACGACGATTTAAGGCGACGCACAGTGGTCCAAAACAGCTCAAAAATGTGATTTAAGCAAAGGTCAAAGGTCAATGGAAGTTTTACATGATATTGGAGAATGATAGTAGGCAGTCTAAAATTCGACCAATATGCAAATTAATACCTTCAACGAAGATGTTTCACTCTCCAAAATACAAATCTACTTCAAATCTGTGTTTTACAACCATAAAAACAGTTATTTTGATTTATCACAGAGCAAAATTTGAAATTTTCTAAATTTTCTGATTTTTTCTATTTTTCTGATATATGTGTACCCTCCTTTCCAAAATGCAAAATAGCTTCGGATTCAAATTCAGCGACGTCAAAAACATATATTTTGACATATCGTATGTCAAAATCCACTTTTTTCAAATTTACCCCCTCTCCCAGGAGTCATGACACAATCTCGTTTATATGCTTTTTTCAATTTTGCAAGAAGTGCTACCTGCCTGTGCCTGCATTGCTCCATTTTAAACACTTGAAATTTATGAATC
>QBDW01002425.1:0-46455 GCA_003261595.1 Maconellicoccus hirsutus
TATTGTCGAAATTCATTAAGTACCTCTACCTAGTACCTACTGCCTAGATAACTATACTCGTACCATGCGCAAATCTGACGTTTTATTTTGATTGCAGAATCTCTTAACTCACGTTTCTAGACCGACGAAACATGCGCTTAATAAACTCGGAGTGTTCACGGTATCCTCATTTCACGCTTATATATGCTCTCGATCGCCTTCCCTTTTGAATAACTTATTGGCTGGCAGAGGCTCGACAAAACGCAGAGCACCCATGTTATCACGTTCCAATAGCGCCTCCAGCAGACGTTCCTTATCCATGTCTTCCAGAGACGAAGAGAGAACAATTAAAGTTAGTCTTCCAGACAATCAGGTATGTACAGTATGTGCAGACGCATGAGATATTTTTACATTGTCGCGTAGAAGTGCTCGTAGATACTTAATTACTAATTAGGAAGTATGTATGAACATATGAGGTAAAAATTGCCGTCTATTTATTACGTGTGGCCGATTGCTCGTGGCCCTCCCCCCCTCCTGAAAAAAAAGCATACGAGTACTTAGCTACTTACTCCTTACACAGGTACCAAATAAATAATTTGCTGACCCTACCTAGAGCGGTATTACCTACCTTACCTACGTAAAGCTAAGGCAAGCTAGAAGCTTGTACATCTTACGTACATATTTCACGCAGGTAAAATTAACAAACAACGTTTCAAATCTAACTGTCTTTGAAAAATGTTGACGACATTTTATCGTCAATAGGTACTACACACGTTAAAGGTCGTTGAGTCATAGTGTAGACGTGAAAAGAATGACCGCATAGGCGGATTAGGCAAGCGTACTCGTCTCCTACACTGTACACTCGTTGTGCGAGCGCGTTAACAATTCGCTTTCGCGGTTTTTCTCATTTGTGGTGCAACGATAAATTACTACTACGCATTGTTTAATTTCTCATTACGTCGGGGGTAGTTGGTCGAAACAGGATAGCAGGACATGCTATGTACAATACATACGTATACGTAATACGTACTTCGTGTTGCCAACCAGGTCGTACCTAAACCTATAATATGCAAAATCAGGTCAAACTATACTGTACCAGTGTAGTCTGTAACCGGATGTCCACTTGAAGAATATGAGGAAAATTGTCGCAATAAATAAAGTGACGTCATAACACCGGTAATTTATTCGTGAATGAGAGTGTACTATAACGAGCTTAGCCGTAGAAAAATTTAATCTATGGGAAAATTGGTGTACTTTTTATTTACATTTTGCATTTTATCGCTTCAACTCAACCCTTCATGTTACCACTACGTCTAGGTATTATCGGTAAATTTATGCTGTAGTTTACTCTGCTGTTGACCTAAATCACCTACTCGTACACAATAGGTACAGTACGCCTATAATATTATGTATATCTCCATATACATACGCGCGTTTCTGTTCTATGATATCTTAGGTAGACTTATAATTTCATGAGTAGATCTAGGTACGTACCTACGTAGGTACCGGGTGACCATTTCTCGAATATGACTAGCTGCAGTACAATTTTGAATTTGCCAAATTATTGGTTTTTATTTGGTGTTTTTCATAAACGTGCATGGGAGAAGGGTTGAGGGTGCGAGAAACGAGCTGGCGGTGAGCTTTGCTCACCGTCGGGGGTTAGAGCTGCGAAGCGGCCTAGGAGGCGAAACCCCCTAGTATGTTACACTCGTTCAAAAGTTCACTCATTCCTATATCGGTTGATTTTTTTTTCTAATACGATATAACATTCTGCTGTAGGTAGGTAGGTAGGTAGGTAGGTAGGTAGGTAAGTAAGTAAGTTACCAGATACCTAATAGCTAATATGCCGAGTATGTTTTTGTGGAAACTTTTTCTTTGTTTCTCGTCCGTTCAAAATAATCAAAATAAATTGAAATTTCATCTTTTCAAAAAGACCCTTGTTTCGTTTGATTAAGCAACAATTTTTAATCTTTGTCGCTATTTAATTAATTTTTTTATTTTCCTAAAGGCTCCCTATCAATTGAATTTTCACTCAAATCAATTTTACTATGTGCTACAATTTTTTAGAACGTTTCCTTTGAATTTTTTTTTAATTAGATAGCAGTACCTAATTACCTAATTCCTTTTTTTATAAGGGAAAATCGTTGTTGGAATTTCATTTTTAAAAAGTTATCGTGTAATTTATTAGCTTGAAGAAAAAAAAAATACTTCTTAAAAAAAAAACGATTGAATGATGTACGAGTAATAGGTATAGGTAACTAAGTTTGTGAGAATTGTGTAAACGTGGTCGTATTCTTTACTGTCTTGAGCGATTTCATCATCCTGGCAATTTTCCCTTATTTTGTTCAGATAAGGCTCAGATGTGGGCAAACTTCCCCTATTTCAGTCAGTTTGTTGGTATCGTGTCCCACGAGTAGTTGGAGGGGCCCACGCTACAATTGCTCTGAGCCAGTTTTCGCTCTCGAAGGTTCAACTTGCCAATAGGCGGCAGTGACATTAGCGTTGTTCGCACGTTACCGGAATCTGTAAAATCTGGTAATGTGCGAACCAACCTAATATCTGCGAGCTCGTTGATATTGCCGCATTTTTAGCTGATATTTGAATGCGTAATCCTACCAAGTATTTCGCGCTTATTTTTCTGGCAAGTCGAATTCGTAACTTGTGAGATTTACGTTCACCGAGGAGCCTGTGATTATCTATGTGTATTTTTTTTTTATTATGCTCAGGCAACTCAGATATATTTGAAAGACGCGATGACTGTCGAAGAATATATAGCAAGCGCTTGCTTACGTAAAAGTCTAAATCCTATGCAGCATTTTGTTCGCGTGAAAAAGCGAAAAGATATGGAAGATCACAACTATTTTGTGCCTCATAGATCAGATTTAATTGAAACATACGTAAGTACGAGTAGTTAGAGTTCGTGATTTCACTTCGGTTAGCCTATATGTAAGCGTCATCAAAATCACGTTTTTCTTACTGTTAGTTGAACACTCATGAAATAGTAGAAATCTGCGTTAAAGTGCTGTATCAAGTGGAACTGGTGCGCACTAGCGTAGATCACATGTGGGGCTTTTCCGTTGAAGCAGAACTGATTGAAAACACTGACAGACAAGATGAATTGTGCGTTTGGGTTAGCAGAGTGGAAGACAAAGGAACAGCTGTGCTTAATGGTGAGCGCATACAGAATAACATTGGTTAAATTTACAAGTTCGACCGGACATTTTCCATTTTTATCGCGTCGCCTCGCGTTCGTACCTAGAGCTAAATTATAAATTTCACGAATGTACCAAAGTACGAATTATTCTAGCTCGACGTTTAATCAAAATTTTCCCTCGAAAATCGATGCGTATCTTCTTGACACTCAATACTAAACTGCATCCCTGGAAAGACCAGAATTTCGCAAGCAAATTTGCGCTTTCAAACGAATGTAAGCCTAAAGGCTAATTGCACTTATCTCAGTAGGCCTAATTCCCTACCATTATGCATATTTTTTATCACAATTTGGTTGCTGGGATCATTAAGGGTAATGCCACCTCAAACCGAACCCAGTAATGCGCGTGCATAAAATTGAAATCAAAAAACGGTGTCATTGAAGCGCTGCTACGAATTTCAGGAATAATCAAAGGAGACGAAATAATGGTGATCAACAGTTCAATAGTAAGCGACTTGGATATGATGTACATCGAGTCGGTTTTACAAGAAGAACTGTGCTTATGCATGATGATGAGATCGTCTCGCATCGAACCTCCCAGCGTGGCTACGACCGCTAGTATTTTACGAAACACCGACGACATCGAATCTTTGGTATGTCCGCCACCGCCGACCGATCCTCCTGTGATATCCGAAGAAATGATTTCCGGTTTGATCGTTCCGGCTCCGTGCTACAGTAAGTAAATCATCTCGTTTCAGCTGACCTTTCGACAATCTGAAAGAAAGTACCGTTTTAATTATTCTATACAAACTAAAACTAAAACTAAAACAATGAAATACCAAATTTACAGCGAAAGATCAGCAGGCCGAAGCAGTGGAGACTCACCCTAGACATTCGAAGAAGTTACCAATACCTCGTGAAAACTCCAACGTGGTGTCGTCACAGAATCAGACGGGTACCAATGCTCATACGCATACTGATACTGCGAAACAACCATCGCGAGCTAGTTCGCTGGAAATTGAGAACTTGGTGAAAGTAAGTACGAATTTAGAGGTATTTTAGCTATCAGCTTAGATTATAGAGCTAGATGCTAGATACAGGTGGCAATCACTTAGTCAACAGGTGTAAGAAGTATTAAGGATCCTTATCGGATATCTACGTACTACCTATGTAGTACCTAGCACTGTCTGTATATGATCATAAGGTTACGATGATTTTCTTACTTTTGATTTAGAGCGCCGTAGAAGTGACTGGATTTTGTAGGTCTCCAGTGGAAACTGAGCGATCTAGTCCAACCGGTAGCGTGCTTAGTACCCAGTCTCAGCTTCATGCCGCTACCACGCCTAATAAGGTGTTAACGGACGCAGAAAAACTAAGGAAAGTTATCTCAGAATTGATCGAAACTGAAAGAACATACGTTAAAGTAAGCGCTTCATTGACGCTTGATTTTTTTTCCAAGTCGTACGAATCTAAATTTTAACATTTCGACTGTTTTTTCTAGCATTTAAATAATTTATTAGAAAATTACTTGGAACCGTTGAAAAGGGAAACCTTCTTGACAACTGCTGAAATTAGCGTACTATTTGGTAATATTCTGGAGATTATAAACTTTCAGCATCAGTTTTTGGACAACCTAAACGAAGCTTTAATCGCCGAAGTACATTTTCACGAATTCGATCATCCTAGTCAATTCAAAGTGAGTTATTGTACCGTACCCTACCTACTTACCTACCTACGTATGGTCGACTGCTACATAATTACAAATACTATCGTTCCTAATATGGATTTAATTTCCCGCAGAATATTCTATTTTCAATTGGAAGCGCATTTTTATATTACGTAGATCATTTTAAATTGTATAGTTCGTTCTGCGCTAGTCATTCAAAGGCGCAAAAAATTTTAAATCCCAGTAAGTATTGTAAAATTTTTTCCTCTTCTTCCGCACTTCAATGTTGAACGCTTTTCTCGATCGTAGACGAAGGTAATTACGCTTTACAAGAGTTCCTCGCGGCTCGTAATCCGCGTCAACAACACTCTTCTACTTTAGAATCATATCTAATCAAGCCTATTCAAAGAATATTGAAGTATCCGCTGTTATTGCAACAATTAAGAAATCTAACTGATCCAAATACGGACGAACATTTACATTTAGTTGGTGAATATCGGTGGTCATTTCTCATTTGGTAGTTTGGTATTTGAACTCGGCAATTATGTAATACCAATCGAAAATTTTATTTTTCTACCGACAGAGGCATTGAAGGGTATGGAAAAGGTAGCAGAGCATATAAACGAAATGCAACGAATACACGAAGAATACGGAGCCATATTCGATCATTTATTTAGACAACACCAAAAAGTTGGTAGTTTTTATTTTCAACTTACGAGTAGTACCTATTATTACGAGTACCTTACCTAATACCTAGACCTACCTACGTACCTAGGTAGATATTCAACTTATCTACGTATCTTACCTATCGATTCCTTTTGCAATTTCCGAAATTTTTAGCCAATTGATCTGAGTCCCGGCGATCTGTTGTATTACGGCGGAGTCGAGTGGATTAATATCTCCGATTTTATCGGAAAAATTAAAAAAGGCTTGGAATTACACGCCATGTGTTTTGTTTTCAAATCGGCTGTCGTCTTCCTGTGTAAAGAGCGCATCAGACAGAAAAAAAAATTAATGGTAAAATATCGCACGAAACTCAGCTCCACGTGCAGTGCACGGGTATGCATCTGCACACAGCCAAGTGGTGATTTTCCTTTATTTTGCAGAGTGTATCCGCTAACAAAGGAGGAGACGTGGAAATTATTCGATACCAAGTTCTAATACCAGTGACAGACGTGCAAGTTAGAACCATTGCCAAAGAAGGAGAAGATCACTTCTTATGGGAATTGGTTCATATGCGATGCCATCCTCAAAGAAGATCAGAAAGAGTGTATTTACTTTCAAACAGGTACAAACGAAAGCATTTGTTTTTACCTTTCTACCTACACCTAGTACCTATGGATGCACCTGTGTAGTGTGTCTGTGTAGTGTGTACCTCTACCTGCAACGATCGAAGTGGGTACTAGGTAACTTTGGCATTAATAAAAATTAGTTACGCGGCTATCGTTCCTTAGCACTAACGATTTTCGCAACGCTTTCATTAAAACCATCCGTCAAACGATACGGGAAAGTGTACGTAACATGAACATTCCTGCGAACAAAGCGCCCCAAATACCGAAACTCCCCATAAATGTGATGACCCCAAGAACACCGATGTCGGCGCCTCCTGGTAAGCGTCTTTGTTCTTACTCGTGACGGTTCAAGTTTTTTTTTCCGCCAAGAAATGATTCGCTGATTTTTTGATACCTACTTAGTTGAAAAAACTACCGAAAAAATGCTACCATCGGAGAATCCACCAACGAAAATGAGTGATAACGCCGCATGCATCGCACCAAATCCTCCCGTTAAGCCTAAAAAGATACCGCCAAAACCTCCTCAGAGGCGTTCATCTACCGTTACGACGGAACATGCCGAAAGCAATGTAGAAAGTAAGGAGTTCGACTGATTCCGTAACGCTTCACTTGTTTTTTTTTCCCTTCGAGCTTATCTGTATCATGTGACTACTGCCTTGACGGAAATATGTATTTCCAGAACCTAACAAACCTAAAGCGGAATGCGATCCCGGAACCAAGTCCGAAGGCGAAGATGACAGCCAATGTTCGACAATTCGAGAGAAAGTTAAATCGTTGGGAAAAACACCGAATCATCTGACACTGAGCACAGCCTCCACCTTATCAACCGGTAGTACAGGTAGTCAGGCTAGACTCATACAATCTTCGCAACAGCCGGAGAATTATCAACCTCCTATCGTGAAAGATTTAGGTAAATGGTAAATTAGTTTTTTTTTATAAGTAGGCTTACTCGTGCATGTACTTAAGAAGGGATTGCGGTTATATGTACAACCAGTACTATACCTGTAGGCTACTTTCTTCTTAACTACATACATGCTATATTCACTTGGGGCGGTTAAAGCGGGTTAGGTACATCTATGTAATCGTACTTACGTGCCACGTTTCCACGACAATGAAGCGTTAAGATTAGTGTACCTTTTACCTAGCTAGTACCTATCTAGTGCCTCTACCTAGTTTGATCAATATCAACACGAGTGACGTCTGCATAAACGTTTTATTCGTTATATGTTATTCGTTATTCGTTATTCATTGCAGGATCGCCCATTTGGAAGCCTAGAGATATAGGTGAAAGTCTTACACTGCCGAGAAAGAATAAAACACCGAGTACGTCAGTGGAAAGTCGAACATTGGTTAGAAAACCTAATTCTAAGAAAGAGAAGTTATAAGTCGTAGCCAAAAGGAGTGAATTTTCAAATGAATTTTGGTGAAGTGATGCGTTACGTATTTGATGATTGAATGGAGTTTCCGCTTGCGAGTCGGAAATTTCCTCGGGTCATCCAGCATATCATCAAACGAATATAAAACTCTCATAGAGGTAGTCAGACACCTATGATTACTCGTATACGTAATTACGTACCTATACGTTGTATCACTTGAACTACCTTTAAATAAGTGTTTTCTGCGTTGCTCAACTTAATCGTGGTAGTTCAGTTTTTATTTTTGTCATTTTTAAAAAATGAATCTAAAAAAAAAATGTTAGGCTTGTAGATTATTTTTAGTGGATACGATTTCTCCGTTTATGAATATGTCGCACATTCGAAATCAAAATACATAAATTAAAAAACACTGCAATAATAATTTGCGATTGTATTATGTATAAAATAATGTAGAAAAGAATTCGATGGTTGGGTTACCGTTATACTCCGTACGTGTACTGTGTACTGTGTACTGTGTAGTAAATAATCGCAAGTATTTCTGTACATCGGATATTGTAAAAAACCGTATAATACGTATTACCTATATTTATGTATTTACCTTCTTTTTTTTGTTTTACTATTAGTACTTTATGCTTTCCCGTTATAAAACTACGATCGAGCGTGTTGCTTTGTTTTTGTTTTTTTCGAGCTTAAACACTCTATTACCTAGATTTATACGATTGAATTGAATAAATCGCTCAAATCGACTTCCAACAACATTTGCAATTTTGCAATAAGCCTTTCGTTATCTCGAATGCTAGCCATACTGAAAAATCGACTCCCAGCCTCTCAATTACCTTCCGAGTTTGACGAAACTTGAAATTCGAAATCTGTTTTCAATCTTATAGGTGAATAGGTGATTTAATTGGCAGTAAGTCCATATTAGTGAATACCTGCTAATGATTAAAAAACAAAAATATACCTACTTGCATCCTGAATCTCCCATATCAAGGGAATCGATTAGGAATTAGGACCTGTAGTAAGACGTCTTCAAAAATCATTTCACTGTCTTCGCAATTTCTATCAACCATACACAAAACAGAGACATCGCAATATAAGGCGTGCAGTAGAATAAAGTGTAGCGAGATGTCATGTTCTAGTAATGTAATTTTCACCTTGGTTGTAATTTTATAAATCAAGTTCATTGTTCAACAAACGTAAAAACCATGTCGCACGTCATACAGACCGACGTATTTAAGTTACCTAAATACCTGGGTACGTGGGTAGGTAATAGGTATTGTTTTAAATAAAACGATTCCATCATTGATTGTGCAAACATACGTAATGCAAAAAAAAAAAAAAAATTAGGTACCTAACTGCCGAGTAAATTGTTTCATAATGGAGTGGAGTACTGTATTGTACTGTACTGTACAATGCAGGTAGCTTATAACAAATCACCAAGTGTAGATACAATTGTTAACATTGTTTAATGTTTAACGAGCAACGATGCGAACCTAAGCAAATAAGTACGACGTCATGTTGTATCTACAAGTACGCGAATTTCAATAAAATTACGTTAAAATAGTTCAAAATCAATGGAACGGCGTTTCGAATTGATGTGATTTTGTAACGTACATACGCGGTACATTGTAAGAGTTCTGCTCAAAAAACAGGACTCGTTTGATGATAAAAAAAATCAAATTCAACAGATTGAATCCAAATTAAAATCGATAACGAACTAGTCTTGCTGCATTTCTAATAGAAATGGTTTCGATTTTTCGCCACAGATATCTCAGATATGCTTCCTTTACGGTATGTGAATTTTGATATCTACAATTTTTGTTCAATCTGTTCGTTACCTATCTTGTTACTCGAGTACCATCTAGTAATTAAGCTTACCTACTTTTTTATAATTCCTCAGTTTGCTTCAAAATACACGGACACGTTTTAACATTTATTTTTTTGAATTGAAATAACCAGAGTTGGCTTGAAACAAACATTTAAAAACGGAGCAAAAAACAGACAGCGTTTTAAACAAAATTTTTGAAACGTTTTCTATTGTTTTAAACATGTTTTGTTTCATTGTGGTTTCTGCATAAAATTTAGAATATTTTTGGTACCTACTTACCAATTTTAAACTTTAGGAAATGAGAAAAGCACATTTTTCAATTAGGTATACGTTTTTATTTTAATTTATAGGGTTAAAAAAAAAAATGAAATGGTGTTATTGGTGATCAAGAGAGGAACAGTCTTAAAAAAACTATTCAATATATTTGTCAAAATATAATTAGCACATTTTATTAGCACATTTTAGAGGTATTTTTGTTGAGAAAAATTTAGAATTACAATCAAAGCAGAAAACAAATATGAAGCAAAGAAAACAAACATAGAAAAAAGTGTAGTAATCATGCGAGTAAGACAGAGTAAATCAGTTCAGGCATGCCAGTTAAATTGTAAACAAAGTTCAAAAAAAGTCGTGCAATAATTAAACCGTTAAAAATAATTGAAATATAGGTAGTTGAAAAGTTAATATTGGTATAATCCCAGTTAAAAACAGTAAAAGCTGACAGCATAAATATGAAATATAAAAAATACCTACTTAAAAAAAACTACCCACATCTTAAAATTATATTACGCGAGCGCACCTTAGAAATGTTGATCCTATCCTTTACCCTTACCAATCAATATGCCTCGGACATGGGCTCATACTTTCAACCCCCAATCCTCTTCAGCCACCCTAATCCGACTTACCCAAGTCCCCAGTGGAGGACCCTGCGCATGGGCGCTACCGCGACAGGCCTCCGCTTCCCAAGGTCTCCAGCATGAGTTCACACTCAAAACATATTGAGCAAAATAATAAGCAACCTCAAAAGACCTGTGCTAGCACATCATCATTAATTAAACTCAATATATGAAAATCTCTTCTATATATACTTTTTTCGTCTATCCTTCCTCTTTTACAAAAATTCCCCAAAGGGAGGGGTCACCAGTGGGACGTATGCAAAATCGAAAAATTTGAGATGCGCCTGTGTACAGTGAAATTATCTGAAGGGGAAGGTTGCATGATACTCAATATGTCACCAGTAGGGGTTGTGGGGACAGCAAAAATTTTTGGTGTGGTTTTCAGTCTGTGATGAATTGCCTTCCAAAGTGGAGTGATGAGGCCTACTGTAAAACTTTAGGTACGTATTTTTAGTATTTTTATTATTATGAAGTTGTCAAGTATTCACCGACTCAAGTGATAAGTTTTTTCTGTTTTATTGATTAATACTATACTATACTATACTATACTATACTATAGGTACTATGTAGTATTATTATAAAATTTGGAAAAATTTGATTTTTTTAATAAAGAAAAGAAAAAATGATGTCCAACCTAACATTGTTTTAGCCATTGCTGCCATTTTTACAATAAAACTGAAAACAAAAAAGTAGTTCTCCGTTTTCTGCTTAATTTTGATTTTTTTGTTAGTTTTTTCCAAAAAAATCCTAGGCGAAATAAAATAATGAAAAGAAAACATCCAGTTTTCATTTTTTTTTTTAATGTTTAAAACGCATACCCGTTTTAAACATGTTTTTAACGCGCGGAAATTCACAGGTTTAAAGCAATGTTTAAAACAAAAAAAAAGTTTCAAATTTAAAAAAAAAGTTTTTTGCCAATCCTGGAAATGGCACATTTGGATGAGCCAGTTTTTTTTATTTTTTTATTATTTTTGATTCCTACGGGTTTATTTTGCATCTCGTCATGCTTAAGATTGAGATGTAACTGTGACGACCTGATTTACTAAGAGAAATAGGCGCGGCTTTTAGGCCTAAGTCTCTCATTTAATTTTGTAAAGGAACACCTAAAGCGATGCAAATGTACAAAACGATCTTATAGAGAGTAAGACTGTTCGATATAAAATCGGCTTCTATGATGATAAATTTAATTTTTTTTTCTTTTTTTGTGTGTTTTTTAGTTTTTGCATCTATTTTGCATTTATGTATTGATACATAACGTGAAATCACAAATCCACGATTTCCCTCCAGATTACTCCTGCAAGTTATGTGAAAATGACGATATCCCGTTTCATTTCATTATTGCGGGCAGTGGAAGCGCAGGATCAACGTTAGCCGTCAGGTTAAGCGAAGAATCGTCGTGGAATATTTTACTTCTGGAAAGAGGAACGGATCATATAACGAACAATACTGAAATACCTATATTTTGGCATAGAAATTTGAAAACCGCGTTAGATTACGACTACAAATCAGAGCCCGACGAAAAATTATATAAAGGCCTAGACGGTGGAGTGTGTAGCATTCCGCGAGGTAAAGGAAGCGGAGGAAGTTCAATGATAAATGCTCAAATATTTTTAAGGGGTTCGAGAAAAGATTTCGATGAATGGAAAAATTGTGGTTGCGAAGGATGGGACTACGAATCGGTGAAGCCGTATTTTTTGAAGCTGGAAGATTATCGTAGTAAAGCGTACAATGCGTTTTATCATCATAAAGGTGGACCGTTAACGTGTTCTCCGTTGTACGCGGCAGATCCCGCCGTCGATATTTTTAAGAAAGCCTTCGATGATACTAAACTCGGCTACGTTGAAGATTTCAATGCGGAACTTAAGGTGGGATACGGTTTCTCTGATAGCACCACCAGAGATGGCCTACGCTGCAGCACCTTCAAAGCATACATACCTTTGGCAGCTTCGAGAAAAAATTTTTTCTTCGCCAGAAACACCTTGGTTCGGAAAGTAATTATTGACCCGCAAACAAAAACGGCAACGGGTGTCGAAATTTCTTTATCGAACGGCAAACATTGTATCATAAACGCCTTAAATGAAGTGATTTTGTCGTTAGGCTCTATCGCGTCGCCTCAAATTTTAATGCTGTCCGGAATCGGACCAAAAGCTCACTTAGAATCACTTGGCATTCCGGTAGTAGCTAATCTAGCCTCTGGTGAAAATTACCAAGACCATACTGGTTTCACGGGCCTTTTAATTACCGACAACTTGAATCGTCCCATCGAGGAAATTAAAAAAGCATCCGAAAAAATTAATCACGATACGATGGATTTCGTTAACAAGCATTTAGCTACGCTGGGAATGACTAACCTCATGGCGTTCATAAATACTCGCAATGACGGCGATACTAATCCAGATCTTCAAATTATTTTCATGCGATTGCCTTACCGATCGTTTTTGAAAACTGATAACAAGAGAAACACTTTGTACAATTGTTTCGGCTTTTCAGACGACACCTCCGAATTATTTACACAATGGAATAATAAGGCCGATTCTATATTTCCCATGTTGATTGTGAGCAAAGGAAATAGTAGAGGATCTGTAAAATTAAGATCAACGAACGCTGAAGATTATCCCAAAATAATTCCGAATCTTTTGGCAAGTCAGGAAGATATCGATATATTACTTCGCGGAGTGCGGTATATACAACGATTGCTCAAAACTAAATCTGCTAGCGATGCTAATTTAGAATTACAATTCATTAACTACAAGGCTTGCCAACAATATCAGAAAGATAGCGACGACTACTGGAAATGTGCTTTCAACCAAGTTGTCACGGGTTTCTATCATCCGGTTGGCAGTGTTAAAATGGGTGCAGAGAGTGATCCGACCGCAGTACTCACTCCTGATTTAAAAGTGAAATGTGTAAAAAATTTACGTGTGGTCGATGCGAGCATTATGCCTCGTATCGTTTCAGTGAATCCAAATCCCACCGTAATTATGATAGCTGAGAAAATCGCGGATGAAATCAAACGAGAGTATGGAAAACTTAAATGTGTTTCCGCTCCGTAGAGATTGATAACGATTTTTTTTTCGTTTTGATTTTTGAACTAGGTTATACTATATATACGCATAGGTAAAGGTACTACTTCCCTACTTGTCTAATCACTACAGGCCCTACATCAAGTCTTACAATTATTATAGGGCTTTGCAATTTAACTAAATTTCAAAAAGTTTCTACCTAGGTACTTATTTTTAGTTTGAACACTTTTGATAAATAATTCAAGATTCCCAATTCTCTGATAAATGATGAAGTAGAAAAAACATGCCTACTTAGTTTTCGCCCATTTGTCTCTAAAATTAAATCAGTCTTTCGTGAATATTACATATTACCCGTTTGTCGATTTTTCGAACATGTACTTAACAAATAAATTTTATTAGATCTATACATTATCGTCGTTTCTTTAAAAAAAAAAATAGATTTTGTATTTGCCGCAAGAATGATTAAATGATGTGACGTCGTATCGGGGATAATGTATGGTCATATCTTAAGTTTTTTAATCCTAACAACCAGTTTTAAATTAGGCTAAGCAAGGACAAGCAGCAGCGCATTTAAATTTTCTAAAGACATTTCCCAGCAAAAGTCACTCTTGAAAATACGCGCTACGAAAAAATTTATGAAATATTCGCTGTAGATAGGTATCAGGTAGTTGTTAGTAGGTACAGGTTGACAAAATAACTACGAGTACTTACTGAGATTTCTTTTCATGACCAAAAAAATTGAAAAACCGCAGATTTTGCAGAATTATATTATTACCTATTTGAGAAAATGCCCAGAATATGTATGTACATTATATGCAGTCGATGCTGTATTTTGACAGGACGGTGTTGAAAATGAACTTGCGCATCAAGATTGAGTACCTGAAACTTTAGATAGGGTTTTGGGAGGTTGTGAATTAAAGAGGTAGTATTACTGAATTATTTTATGTACCTAGGCCTACGCTACGCGTATAGCCGTATACCTGGTTCTTAAACTCGTACGAGTACCTAGTACCTACCTAACTACCTATCATCAACGTAATCATACATACTGTCCGACTGATGTTAGTACCCCTCAGCGTCAGCGCAAAAATCCCATTACCATAGATGAACTAATACAAATAAATTTTTTGCAACCCTAACCGATGTTTATAAATCGTTATCGTTAATTTGATTAAAATGAAGAATTTAAATTGATATTAATAATTGAAAAACGAAAAATAATCATTAGGCCTAATAATCGATGATGTACTTTTTTCGTACATTTTTTTTGTGCTGTAATTTGCACGCACTGACGTCCTTATTTACGTTGTTTGTAATCTGTGTAAGTGTGGCCACTTTTTACGCGTCAGCTACGTTGATGGGATTTTTGCGCTGGCGCTGGCGCTAAGGGGTACCTACTAAGATCAACCGGACGGTCTGTACGAGTTGTACGTTTTGCATAATACTTGTGCGCAGATACGAGTAGCTACGTACTCATACTTAGTTGGGTACAATTAGGTAGGTAGGTAGGTACGAGTACGTAGCTAGCTGTAGCTAGCCACACATAAATGTACCGTACTACGTTTCATGTTGTTACGAATGTCGAATGTGTATGTGTATGTGCGAGTAAATAATATGCACTTATTGGTACTCGATTACCGATTTACCGATTACGGGTGCTACTTGTCCTGTCTCTGTAATAATGTAGAATTCTGAAATACTAAATAAGTTAACTCGTGAAATCACGCGTCTAGCTGTACCAATTACTCGTACGATTGGTTTGTACGAGTATTGTCGTTAAAAAGGCATCTTGAAAGCTACGCGTACCTATACCTACATTACCTACCTACTCGTTCGTACTACCTGCATATATGTAGTATGTGTATGTATTTAGGTAATATTTTACCTAATTATCTACATTACTGCGCGCTTATCCAACGTTACCTAATTTTGAAACATTAACTGACCTTTTTCATAATTAATACTAATAGTTCATTGAATAGTTACCTACGAGTACCGTCGTACGCATATTTAGAGGACTCTTAACGAATAAATTAATTAGTAATCGCGCTGGTAGCTTCGAGAAACAATATCTTGAACAAATCTCGATAACATCGTTAAATAATAAGCAAAAAATATCCAAAAATAGGTGTTTATGGTATTCGTATGTAGTTTTTTTACTGAAGTGATCTCCAAGCGGGGTATGCGTAATTTTCCGTACGCAGGAGACACTTTTAAAGCGGTTCTGTATGTGCTATTTCTCTCTTTCATTTTTTTCTTTCTTTCTTTTTTTTCTTTCTTCCTTTTTTTTTTAAATTTTGGTGCGAATGTGAACGTTACACCTTTAAATATGGTCTTACCGTAAAGCTGATGCCAACTGCTCCAGTATTAGCCTATGTTTTTCCAAGATAATTTATCGATACGTTTTCAAGTGATACGGAAGTAATCTATCGAAATGGTAAGTACATATTATGTGTGTGTAAATTTGCCTTCTTCTTTGGAATTTCAAAACCGCAGTTTGATAGTCTGATGCAATTTTCAGCAATTTCAGTTCTTGAATCTGTTTTATATTGGTTGGTTGGTGGTGCACGAGGTGAATTCGGAGAGTTACGACTATCCCTCAGATTATTCGCCACATTTATGCGGAAAAAATGACATAGCTTTTCATTTCGTGGTTGCTGGAGCTGGTAGCGCCGGATCAACTATAGCGGTAAGACTAAGCGAGGTGGCCTCGTGGAACGTGCTACTTTTGGAAAGGGGCGATGATGAAATTGGTGATCATACCGACATACCGTCGCTTTGGTTCCAAAATTTGAAAACCGATTTGGACTACGACTACGAATCGGAGCCGGACGAGAATTTATATAAAGGACTGCAGAATGGAGTCAGTTCGATACCGCGGGGTAAAGCGAGCGGAGGAAGTTCGACGATAAATGCTCAAATATTTTTACGAGGATCGCGAAAAGATTACGACGATTGGAAAGAAATGGGATGCGATGGTTGGGATTACCAGTCAGTGCTACCATATTTCAAAAAAATGGAAGACTACCGAGGAAACGAATACGATCCTTTTTATCATCAAAAAGGAGGACCTTTGACAGTGTCGCCGCTACACTCGGCTGATCCTGTGGTCCCCGTATTCTCTCGGGCCTTTGCCGAGACCAATTTGACTTACGTTTCCGATCTTAATGGCGATTTCAGAGCCGGATACGGGTTTCCCGACAGCAGTACTAGAGATGGTCGTCGCTGCAGCACTTTCAAAGCCTATATACCTTTAGCGGCTTCGCGAAAAAACTTTTTCTTCGCCAGAAACACCATGCTTCGAAAAGTAATTATCGATCCGCAAACGAAAACGGCAACGGGTGTCGAGATTTCTTTATCAAATGGCAAACGTTGCGTTATAAACGTCTTAAACGAAGTTATTCTATCATTAGGCGCAATAGCGTCGCCTCAAGTATTAATGCTGTCCGGCATTGGTCCGAAGGCTCATTTGGAATCGTTAAATATCCCGGTAGTGGCCGATTTACCGGTTGGTCAAAACTATCACGATCATCCAGGTTTTGTCGGTATGCTCATGACCGATCGCATAAATCGCTCCCTCGAAGACGTTAAAACAGACTCTGCCAAAATCATAAGCGATATTCACGAATTGACTAAAAAAAATTTAGGCACAATAGGTTTATCAACTCCGCAGGCCTTCGTTAATACTCGCGACGACGATTCCAAATATCCCGACATTCAACTTATAATCGCTCGATTGCCGTACAAGTCGTTCTACGAAACGAGAAATAAAAAAAATCTTTTACATAATCTGTACGGAATTTCTGAAGAAACGGCCAATTTATTCGCCGAATGGAATAATAAAACTGATATTCTATTGATGATATTGATAATTTGTCAAGGTAAAAGTAGAGGTCTCTTAGAATTGAAATCGATAAACCCCGAAGATAATCCCAAAATTTATCCTAATTTGTTGGGTGATGCGGAAGATATTGATACGATGCTTAGAGGTGTACATTACATACAAAAACTAGCCAAGACCGAATCGGTTGTAAACGCCGGCTTGGAATTACAACGTATCAATTATCCGTCTTGCCAAGGTTATTCTTTCGAAAGCGACGATTATTGGAAATGCGCGTTCCAGCAAATTCTTACCGGCTTCTATCATCCTGTGGGTACAGTTAAAATGGGATCAAAAGACGATCCTTCCTCCGTGCTCACTCCTCGTTTAAAAGTTAAACAAATTCAGAATTTACGAGTTGTTGACGCAAGTTCGATACCTCAAATTGTTTCTGTCAATATAAATCCGAGTATAATAATGTTGGCCGAAAAGGCTGCCGATATTATCAAAGAAGATTATGGAAAAATCGAGAACACGTGTACCCAGGACTTGTGCGTGCGCGTGCCTTGAAGTACAAATAATAGACCTACATATTTTTAAGTAGATTACCTACTACCTAGTGCCTACACTTGAAACGATTGAATGTTTTTTTTTCTTTCTTCGAGTAACAATTAGGTACCTACTACCTAGTACCTACCTAGATTACTATCACTGTTATTTGTTGTTATAGTTATTTTTTTCAGAAAATTTTTCTGTTTCTTTTCTTTTTTTTTTCATTTTCAAAAAAATGAAAAATACGTCACGGTCCTGTTCCCCTGTTCATCTACCCAACTTTTTGATTAAATGCCGCGTTATAATGATCCGCGTAATGCATGCGTGTACGAGTATATTTGATTCGCTCAAGTTACGATTAGTAATGAAAGTACCTAATAGTTCAGCTACACTGAATGACATTCGCAAGGTCATGAATTATTCATTTTAAATGGCGTTCGGTCGATTATAAAATCTAACAGGCACCTTAGTTAATTATTAGTGTTGCACTACCGATGGTGATGATTTCGTAATGATTTTGCCTTATATCTAGTACTTACTTCTTTATTAATCGACTGGAAAACGTACCTGTTCTTCATTAGATACGAGTAAAACTGATCGCGTAAGCGGCTTTTCAACTCTCATCGTACAAATTTGAAATTTCATAATATTTTATTGAAATATTTTGCGAATGATTTGCAACCTAAACTAAAAACTCGTACTTATTTGTTCAGCTTAATTAAAACATACACTAAAAATTGAAAATTTGTGACGGAGAATTAATTACTTTTGGTGAGAAGACGGTTTATTTATCGTTAATGATCGAATGCTAGGGCAGGTTCGTGACGCGATATTTATTTAACGTGCTTCAACTCGGTTAAAAATTGAGAAAAAAAAAATAGCGACGTCGTCGTCGACGACAACAACAACAACAAATTGCTTTTGGTATTCGGAATGGGTAGATGCGTACATATGTGTTTTAATGATGTACCCACCACCTAGGTTGTACGTAGACGCACCTACTACATAGGTAAAGGTATTGTACCGCACGCGGATAAAATTATTTGTAATTTACTTGTGTCTGGTGCAAAATAAATAATTCGCTGAAATGATGAACACGAGAAGATACAAGGTAATTCTTGATTTTTAACGCAGACAAATGCAGCCCGGTGTTTTTTTTTCTTTTACTTCTTTCCTTCCTTTTTAAGGAATGAATTTGAAGCATTTTCGAATTTCTTATTTGATCATGTATCACCTTTCTATGATTTAGAGACTTCTGTTACTGTTTTTTCTTCTTCATGTCTTCGTTTACGTTGAAATTCTGCAACAGGTAGGTACTTACTTACCGCGCGGTAGAAAGCGCGTTACTTACATAAAACGTAGGTAGGTAGGTACTTCGGTAGGTAGGTAGGTAGGTAGGCAGGCAGGCAAATAGGTAAATAGGTCTAGGTACCTGAAAACTGAAATTTTCTCTATGTTCGGTTTCTGAAATGTCATTAAAACCATGATAGATGATACCGCCAAGTATTCGTTATATTCGCGATTTTCGCGCGATACCTCGACTACCTAAGCGAGTGGCAATTTTAATTTTTCAACTCGCAAATTTATGCCACATTCTACATCGCCTAATGACGCCTGTTTGCATAAATACATTATACGAGTACGTTTGTCGGTAGTTTGGTATCCCACATCACTATAAAGCGCTTAATGTAACACGATATCAATATACTACGCATATTTTTTGCAAATTCTCGCTTTCAATACGGTAGGTAGAGGTACCTACTAGACCTAGTTCCTCTGACCACAACCTGGTAATAGTACCCAACTACCTCTACCTACTACCTACGTACCTTACCTACTTACCTACTTACGTAGTACATACGCACCAAGTGGCATGTTAAATTTTACCTACGTTTATGTGAACACTTATTTGAATTCGTTATTAGGTACCAATTACCAACCATGAACTATCAACGAGAGATACGCACACATAGTATGCTCACGCCGCACAGTAGGATATTTGCATGAGCCAGCACGTCAAAATTATTTTGAGCTACCTCCCTCCCCGGTGGAGGGGAGGAAAAATGATAAGCTCGGTAAAAAAGAACAAAATTTGGCTTTTTGTAAAAACAAAAATCGATTTTTTCCAAAAAATAGCGTTTCGTAGCGAAACATACCGACTTTGAACGCGATTTTCTCTAGTGCATAGTTGCGCTCATCTAAACTTGAAACCAACTACGAGTACGTATTACGTGAAGGAGCGTTAAAAATATTACAACACACTTCGGCAGGGTTGTCATCTTTAGGGATTTCGCATTTTTGCGTGATTTTTCAGGGAAAAATCCCTAAAATTCTGATTTTTCAATTTTTCAAACAAAGCCTTCCCAATTCGCGACTCGAAATATATTTTGGACATGTCAAGTTCGTTTCTCAAGTTTTTTTCTGTGAGTAGCAATACTTTTTTCAGTCTTGAGGCTAATTTATGTTTATTTCAGCGGTATACAGCCGACTTAAAAAAATATCGGGATTTTTTAGGGATTTTTAGTGTAAATGTGCTACTGCGTGCTGCGTCGCGGCCGCGTTGTACCTAGACCTACATCGCGTCGAAGTACATACGTAGTTACGTACAGTATACGAGTAGGATGCTCAAATTGACGAATTGAATTTTTCAGTTTTCTGGTACCGTGTTGTTATGGATGTGGTTGGCAAAATTATCAATTTGTTTCGATAGTTCAGATTTTCCACGAGATTACGGCCGACAGATATGCGAAGATTCGGAATTATCGATAGATTTTATCGTTGCCGGAGCCGGTAGCAGCGGTGCGACCTTAGCGAGTCGTCTTAGCGAAGAGGCTTCGTGGAATGTTTTGCTTCTGGAAAAAGGAAACGATCCGCCACCGCTCAGCGAAACGCCTATTTTATGGGCGAGTTTATTGAAGTCCGATATAGACTACCAGTACGTATCTGAAAAGGACGAGTGTTTATTCAAAGGCCTCAAAGGTAACGTATCGTCTATCCCGAGGGGAAAAGTATCCGGCGGATGCTCCTCGATCAACGTCGCCGTCTATTTACGAGGACACAGAAAAGACTACGACGAATGGGAAAAACTAGGATGCGAAGGGTGGAACTACGACGCGGTAGAACCGTATTTTTTGAAATCGGAAGATTACAAAGGACACTCGGCGAACAAATCTATTCACGGTGTAGGAGGACCTTTAACCGTATCCGCGTACGAATCACCTGATCCGGCGATACAAATTTTCAGCGATGGTTTCGCCGAAATGGATTTGCCACGGGTGTATGATCTGAATGGGCCGATTTCTATTGGGTACGGATTCGCCGATAGTACGACCAGAAATGGGAAACGGTGTAGCACTTACAAAGCGTTTATTTCGATTACGAAACTTCGTCACAATTTCTATTTCGCTCGTAACGTCTCCGTTCGCAAAGTGGTGTTTGATGAAAATTTGAAAAAAGCGATCGGTGTCGAGGTTACGGCACCTAGCGGCAAGGTTTGCGTTATTAAGGCTTCGAAAGAGGTAATTTTATGTTTGGGTGCGATCGCGTCGCCTCAGATGCTAATGCTATCCGGAATCGGGCCCAAGTCTCACTTGGAATCGTTAGGAATTCCAGTGATAGCCGACTTACCCGTCGGCCGAACTTACCAGGATCATCCTTGTTACGTCGGATTAATATTCACGGATCGCAAATATCGCGCAGCCGACGAAATAAAAGCCGAGTCGTTGCAGCTGATAAAAGATACGTACGCTTTATATCAAAACGGCATTGCGACAATGGGCTTAACAAAGCTGATGGCGTTTATCAATACAAAAAACGACGGCACTTCTTATCCCGACGTACAACTCATGACGATGCGCATATCGTATCAAACCATGTGGAATACCATCAACAAACGACATAAGCTTTACAATATGTTCGGACTGTCCGACGAAACGGCCGATCTTTTCACCGCGTTCAACAATCAAACCGATCTATTGTTCGTAATTCTAATTCTGTCCGAAAGCAAAAGCACCGGATTCATCGAGTTGAAGTCCACTAATCCTTCGCAGTATCCGAAAATTTATCCGAATTTCATGCGACACGAAGACGATATAAAATCATTGCTCCAAGGCGTGAGATTTGTGGAAAAATTCTCCAAAACCGAATCGCTCAAAAACTCGGGCTTAGAACTAGAATTCATCGACTACCCGGCTTGTAGCGGTTTCGAAAAAGGCAGCGATTCGTATTGGATATGCGCATTTCAACAGATTTTAACCGGTTTCTATCACCCGGCTGCTACAAACAAAATGGGTGCCGAAAACGATAGTGAAACCGTATTAAATCCTCGGATGAAGGTCAAGTATATAGAAAATTTAAGAGTGGTCGACGCTTCAGCGATGCCCAAGTTAGTTTCAGTTAATCCTAACGCCGCCGTAATAATGATGGCTGAAAAAGCAGCTGACATGATCAAACAAGATTACCGCTGACAGGTTTCTAAAAAGTCTTACTACTACTTGGTACCTACTACCTACGTACCTAGTGCAGGGTAACCGATTGTTCGTGTGCCCCCTCCCCGCCTCCCACCGGAAAATAAATTGCTTCTTTTTCGGTTCAATAGTGAAAATTATAGCGAAATTGGACATCGCTTTCCCCCATAAGAAATCAGATTTCTTCTATATTAATCTACTTTCGAGTTGGAAAAGTGTTATAAGACCAAATTTGATTTTTTTACTGAAGAAAATTATGTCCTATTTAACATAGTTAAAGCCATTGCCGCCATTTTTGTAATAAAACCCCAAAAAAAACTCATTTCTTTTCCGGAAGCGGGGGGCACGATCAACCGGCCACCCGACACCTATTCTTACTTACCTTTTCTTCTAATAATATTTGCTCGTACGTAATGTAGTAGTAATTTCATTCACCGAACAATGTTATCCAAATTTAAATACAATTTTTTGTTTCTGCGTTTCAACATTTGAAAATCACTGCAAAAATTACACATAAAATTGGGTCCAAAATATGACCGTCTTCGGTTCATACAAAGAACACATACCATAAATGATTTAAAAACTCGCATTTACTATCACTAAAACAAAGGTTCGCACATGGTAAATATAAACGTTGTGTACAAAAATAAAATAGGTATAAAAGTACGTAAGTAGGTATATACAAAGAAACAGGTACGTATAAAACTTATAATTTACAACAGAGAGAATTTCTTCGTTTTTTTTTTTTTTTATAGCCACGGTCCCAATTCTTTTTCGAGTATCGACGCCGCGTCATTTCGTCCCATTATTCGGAACATATTGAGTAATTCAGTGATGGCTGTGGGTTCACGATGTCTCGCTTCCCATATATCTAATATATGATCGGTGGGACTTGGTTTCGTGGCAAAATAATTGATATATCTGCGCGAAAAGAAAATAACCATTAATCACCATCTAGCGAGATGAATAGCGCTTAGTTTGTAATCGAGAAAAAAAAATTCTTAATCTCCTACCGATCTATGTTTAATTTTTGGGCAAGCATCCTCCAATCGTTGCACCTGGCGTTTGGAGGATCAAGGCACTGACATAGTTGTTTTCTTAAAGACTTATTAAATCTGCGAAATTATGAACACGATAGCAAAAAATTAGGGTAAAATCAGCGATCATACGACAGTACACAATTACACATTAGGCACAGTCTTAGATACCTACTCGTAGTAGGCTAGGTACTGATACTGAAAATGAAGAAAAATTTACCTAAATGGTAATTGATCGCATGTTGTAACACTTGATCCACAGCCACTACTGCTAGTTACTGTCCTGGTGGGCCTACTATTTACACTTAATACCGGACTATTAGGAACCTACAAGTACGAACAAGAATCGAAATTAAGCTGTTGACAAAAATCGTACGCACTCCACCCGCCAACTCCAAGTCTCCAAGCACCATGTGCAAGCATCGACTGTGGAGTAGGTTATCGTGTAGATAACTACTGATTAGATAGGTATAAAACTACATACTATAAATCAACCATCCAAATCGTGTTGATATTACGCGCCAAGGCGGGACTACGGGTATAGTGGGTTGCATAACCAATTTTTGCAAGAAAGAGCACTAAAATCGCTGTAACTGTCCAGGAAAATTGAAATTATGTAGCCTAATATCGCTGTGTAGGACAAACTATTGTACGTATGTTTTAGAATAAGTATTATATCGAAAAATTGCTCAAATTTATTGTAAATTGAAATTACAGGACCTTACTTTGAGGTTTCCAAGATCTCACAACTTCAGTTGTTGATCAAATGAGACAATTTTTTTGATATGATATGCTAAGACGTAGGTACCTACACTTGTTCGTCCTACTCAGCGATATTTTACCATTTTAATTTTTCCAGACAGTTACAGGGATTTTAGTGCTTTTTCTTGCAAAAATTGGTTTCGCAACCCACTACCCGTTCAGTAGTTACTTAGTATTGGCAATAATTGAGTAAAATTCACTTACCAACGATGAAGATGATGACGAGGAATCACTTAGAACGTCCGTGTTCACTCGAAACATCTGCCTATGAGTTTGGCAGCCTTTCTGTAAAGCTAATATTCTAAATGCGACCAAGCTTGCATTTCTGTCGACTCTTTCTAATGTGAACGAACAGTGTAAATTATTTTGCGTGGAATTCCATATATGGTGAAATGGTATTTCCTGCGACACCACAAGGGGAAATTAAAATATCTATGTTAAAACGGTTTCTGTACGCAACAAAAATCGACAGCACGCCGATGAGCCGATGAAACATACTTGATAATCGGACTGCGGTTTACATCTCCAACCGTAGGATACTTCTTCGATGTTTAAGCATAGATTTGCTCCACCGTCTTGAAACAATAATCCTTTCGGTTTGTCAACCAAAGTACCGCCGAGTTTTCGCTCGGTGTGTATAACGCCCTAACAAAAAAAAAAAGGAAAGAAATACGTAAGTACATAAACAAATTATTGGCATGGACTAATTTTGTTCGTTGCCCTATTTTCCTTGTCAGTATGATACAGGTGAAAGAATGTACTATCTACGTATCTAGCTAATAGCTATCTACTATCTACTATCTACTATCTACTATCTAGCATGGTAGCTCTTCCACTATTGTATAAGCCTACCCATGCAGTAGGTAGACTAAATAGGTACGTTCAACTAACTAAGTATTATAAAAATACATCGGTAAGTACTTCTAACGACGATTTCGTGTCTTCTATAACGTAAACTCTGACGCTGTATTCTAACAAATTGGACGACTGCATTGGTGACACGCCAAACACAGCTAATCTCAGATGTTTGACTGGTTTGGTAATTAAAGGCGTCGCTGCTTCTCCTACTAGTACGAATCTCGTAAACGTCTCCGTCACTAAGAATACCTCGTTATGATCGACCTGCGTGAATACCGGCGTATTTATTGTCTCTTCCCCCAAAGTGACCACCTTCTGTTGCACACAAACAAGTAAAGGAAGAGTAAAATATACATTCGGGTTTCATTTACCTAATACCTATTTACTATGTACTACGTACTAACGTACTACGTAGGTGAGTAGGTAAGCCGGGTAGCAGGTAGGGTACCTACTTCTACTTATATCTTAGGCATGGAAATAAAATGTATAGTAGGTAACGAAACGTACCTGCCAAATTGGCGCTGTATTTTCAACGGGACAATCACTCTTTAAAACCGATATATTCCAAGGTCCGTATTTAAGACTAGCGCAATGCTGAAAACTGACGATGACGGGTCTTTTGAACGTGAATCCGGTCGGACTGCACATAACAATCGGGCTCAGTTGAGTTTGCTTGTCTGTCGATGTGGAAAAATAAAAATAAAGTTAACGCGAATCCTTCAAAATACTAGGTAGAAGGTACTTCACGCAAATTCGCTTTTGTAAACTTGCCGGACAATCGAGGACGATGTTTATCTTCTTGTAAGACGGACAGCATTATTTCTTGTTTGTATCCTCGACCAATAGCGCCTTCTGGTATGGTGAGAAAAACATTCAAATCTGGTAAAGCGAGCCGTCCTCCAGTGTTGCTAACGGTGCTGCTCACCGAGAAATTACCGTATTCGACGCTTTCGCAATGATACGAGTATTGTGCATGTGCCATCGAACAACTTTTACTGCTATTCGATAAATCGTAGCAAGAATCTTGACGGGACGGAGCTGATACAAGAGAAAACTACAATTAATAAAATAGCAAATTACTTACGTACCTAGTACTTACTACCTAGCTAGTAGCTACCTAATACCTAGGAGTACTCGCAATAAGAATAAGGAATCTCGTCGAATAGGCCACGTTAAGTAGTCGGCCGACCTCTTGACCAAATGTCATGGTCCTTTTTGTCATAATACTGTAATTACGATTACGACTACATACGAATAGGTATTAGGTATACAAATACGAGTGGATACCTTTCATACGACTAAGTATAATTATTCTGTTTCGAAATCACAGCTACGCCGAAGCCAAATGTAAGAAAATTTAGCCAAGAGCGACGCAATGTCGGGAACCCCGAGAGAAACCGAAGTTACACGAAACGCCCTTCATTTCGGAAGAAAAAAAAATACCATCAAAACCTCGAATTGCAACCCCGAAAAGGAAGGGAGCGGGAGCCTCAAATTGTGCGAGCGTGTGGCTAGGTGGCGATCGCCAGTGTAGATTAAAGGCCTGCCAGCATCTGAATTTTAGAGTAAAAAGTTTCATCTTGGATGATAGACGTGTAGCCTATAGCCTACTATGTGTTGGGCTTGGGCTTACTTAAGATACGAGTATGCCTAATTAAGTAAGTACGCGTAGCTACTAACACGAACACGTAAAACTGCTGAGACTGCGATTAGATTCGGATGATTTGGAAATGGTATGAGTATCAGCTTGTACGGACGTCGTCGACGAGGTAGTTGGCGAGTTACCGGTTACGTTGTTCAGATATGGCACATCGTAGTGATGTTCGCTGCAACTTTTCGCTAAATTGTATTTGTTTTGGTCGCAGAAAGGGTACTCGTAGCAGGACGGTATGGATAATGGCACCACAACCGCGTGGTTAACGTTGGTCGCTTGATGGTCGGGCGTATGCTGTTGCAAACAGTGGTAACTTTTTTTGTCATCTTCGCTGAAAAACTCCGGATGGAAATCTGTCAACCGATAAATCATTCGGCTTATTATTGCGCGTCGTTTATATTATAAATACATAAGAGCGTCGCGTAAATACGTCGTCATTTCGTTAACGAGAACAAATTCAGTTTCATTGATACGCCTCATTCGTCTAATTACATTAAGTAGAGAGGTTGGTGAAAGGTAAAGTGTAGGTAGGCACCTAAATACGTAATTACGTAGGTACTTATCCATTTTTAGTTCCCCTTCTATCGTTCTGTTCGGAAAGTTGAGTTTCGCCAAAAAAAAAAAGGAGTTACCTAGAATGCGTGAGAAGGTTCGTTGTGAATATGTTTACCTATACACATAGAGAAGCAATGGCCAGAAAGGTAGTTCTGGTCTGCATGTCGAAGTGAGCGCATCATCACAAGATCTACGCTCACGAATGAGGTGTAGGGCCGTAGGGCGTAAAAGGTAGGTGGGCCTCTGGGCCGTCGTAGCCGATCCTTAAGGTGAACAGTGTTAAGTACAACCAGTATACCGTATACCCAATAGTGAAGATGTCAATATGGAAGCAAGCATTGTGAGGTCTACAAGGATTCGAGTGAGCCTCTTGCCTTCTCGGTTAGTCAGCCTTTTACGCATACATATACTCGTAAGTAAGGTTGAGAAGGCTTGCCCAATAGCTAGCTTTTTAGTGTAGCCTAACTGTACCTGTGTTTTATATTTCATGTTCTCATCTAACGAGTCTGTGCTGTAAACAGCGATATTTCGCTTATAATAACTTAATAAGTTAATACTAACCAGAATTGGCCATATTGTACATGCTGTGATCTCTATCCTTTCTTCTCAGCAATCTGATAACAAGAGCGATAACAACGGAAAACATGGAGAAGGCGACAGCCAAGCCTACGTACAGCGGTATATTAGATCGAACGTCTGATCTGGAAGCTGTAACAGGGTATCAAACTAAATTAAAAGAGAGGCAAACTAAGTAAGCGAATTTAGTCTGAACTGACTGACTGTGCACGAAAACCGATAATAAATTACGGTACGAGTATACTCGTATGCTTAGGTAGAAAGAAAAAAGTCTCGCCCAAAAAATTAGGCACCTACCCCTAAGTACCTAGTGCCTACGTCGTATTTTGGTTAAAGCGTTTCCTATGCGAAAATATTTACGACGCTTTCGGGACTCGAAAGACGGTATTTTCCCAACGTAATAGGATTTGAAAGTCCTCAAATTCGACGCGTATTCTATGATTTATTAGGCAAATATTTCAAGTGTGTTTTCCTGTTTTCTTTCCGAAACGTAGTTCGAGTGAGCAAAAGGTGTATTCTGTATTGGCTCCTCTTCGTACTCCTTAATACGTATTACGTGCACTGTCGATTGTCCGACACAGCGATACTCCACAATTTTAATTTTCCCACGCTTTCCTGCAAAACTTGGTTATGCAACCTACTATACCCGTAGTGCCGTCTTAAACTCTGGTATCAACTTGAATCTAAGTTATGCAGTTGTAGAAAAAGAAAGAAAAACCCTCGAATACCATATTCTGAAAACGTTTCCCATTTCTTATCGCGGCGCCCATTTATCGTGATCAAACACTATAATTCTTCATTCTTACACGCTCGTAACGAAGGTGTTTAAAAACTACCATTCATTCGCGCCCGTTCGCCTTTAAAAGTAAGTAAGTTTAAACATGCGATTGCGAGAGCCTGTGCTGCAGCCTGCACGCTGCACGCTGTACGCTGTATACGACGACAGGCCAGGCCAGGCGTGTGGACGTGCGCGAGGTGGAGCGGCTGGTGTTTTAAGGCGTTATCAACCAACGTTAAACATTTACATTGTAAACTTTTCCTCTTTGTATGATTAATTTCTATTTCATTCAACACCTAACAAATTTTATCGCGAAAAAAGGCCGTTTCACTACTACATAGTACATACTATCTAGATTTACCCAATAATCAAAGCATACGAGTGCACCGATACGAAGACACAATTATTTATAGTTATGTACTCGTACGTGTCATATAGTGGCACTTCTTTTATAGATGTTCAACTTTTTTGGCACGACCTTTTTCATCCACACCCTCACCTATGAGCGGGTATAAACGCAAATCCACCGCGGCACCACCGGAATTGAGGTGGAATGTGTTCATGTTTTGTACACAAGTTGAAGAGCATAAAAGAAAAGATAAATGTAGGTACTCGTACTTGGAACGTACTTTGTTTTTGAAAGGATTGATTCGTGATCTTATGACGTCTAGACCCGCCATAATACTCGTATGTAGTCGTAAGTCAACAAGGACGAACTAGCCGTGCTTACGTAAGTAGGCTTAGATAATTATCTGTAGATACTTTCGAAAAATTCGTGATACGCATTCGATACGCTAATCGCGTCGAAAAGTGTTCTGAGGTAGATTACGAGTATAATGTTGTAGTCGCGTATTCTTATTTGAAAGCGCAAACGAGCGCAAATATTTTCCAACATTAAACGATAATAATGAACGCGAAAACGACGATGAGGAAACGCTCTAAAACATTTTAATGTCCTTTTGTTCTTAATTAACGAAGATTAAAGCATATTTCGGATAATCTTGCGACATGAGAAAAGGCAAACCGAGCCGAGACGGCAATGTACTCGTACGTACGAGTATGTACGACGTGTACGTAGACGTTTTACGTACAATTCCAAACATACGCTTACATACTCGTACAGTATGTATAATTAAGTATCCGAAGGGCGAAACCTGACTACAACCTACTCTTTAGCTGTACGGCCTTTGCACCTACAGCTAGTCGATCAACAAAAATTTGACCGACAAAGATGAGCCGAAAACTTTTTTATAACAAAAACGTCAAGAATAGGTAGTAGATTAGATGATAATGTATAGGTAGTTAGGTACTAGGTAGTTGGGTATCAACTTACCACCGCAGCTTGAAAATGCTAAAAATCAAACCGCCACTGAAAATTTGTGATCAACTAATTTTTTTTTTGAAAAAATTTCTCAATATTTACTACTGTACATACATAATTACATATGTACCTCTACCTACATAGCATTGATATTCTGACATTAACAGACGATTATAAATTTATAAGAACGGTGTTCCATCAGTGGCAAATCGTACTTGATCAGAAATTCACCATTGAAAATCTCAAATTGCAAGTCATACCTAATTGTACTTGTTTCACGTCGAAAGCAGATGCACACGAAGAGATTAGGCAGTAGGTAGCTACGTAGCTAGGTGTAGGTAGCTAGGTACTTGATACCCGCCAAATGAGGATACATTTAAATTTAGCGAATAAATCGCGTTAGAAGGCGGTTTGAATTTTAATTAACGGGATCGATGTAATGCCGCGAAAAAGCCGACGAAAACCTTTATTAAGAAAAATGAAGGGTGAAACGTTTTATGAAATTACTCCCCTTCGATGAGTGTTAAGACGTTCTCGGGTTCTTCCTTGCGCTCTATGCCGAAAAACAATTAAAGAAATGAATAATCGTCGCCATTAAAAAAAATAAATACGAAAAAAAAAATACGCCGCGTCGAAAGGGCCCAGATGAAAAAACACTGTCAGAGGTAAGATAAAATATTTCTAAAATAAAAGCGCAAAAATATGCGTTTGTCTTGCGGTTTATTTATTTTTAAAATACTGCGAAAAAATTAAAATGAATAGAACGCGTTAAAGTGGAGTATCTACTCGTACCTACTTCGAAGAAAATAAACAGAATAATAATAAATGGAAGAAAAAAACTCCTCTTTTTCGCGAGCGCGCCCGTACTTCTTCTTCTCTTTTTTTTTTTTATCAATTTTAATAATAAAAACTATACGTACACTATTTGTAAAAGAGAAGGATTAATAAGTTTCATTATTCATGAGATAACTTGGACCAGCATACGGTACTCGTACTCGTACACGTAAGAAACGTATGAGCGGATTTCACCAAAACCGCCTTTTGACAAGTAGTAAATTCAACACCTTTCATGATTAACGAGACCATGCTTCTCAAATAAATTCTTCTCGAAAAAATAATTCGAAACTTGGTCCAGAAATTGAGGTAGCTAAATTTTCGCACGATTTTTTTTTCCTGAATAGGCACACCGTAAGTATAGTATCCCATTTGCGTATCAGTTTACGGCTTCATTTTCTAAGCATATACTCGTTCGTAACAATATTGATGATAGATTACGTACTTTCTTATAAATTCCTTCCTTTTTTTTTTTTCAAACATACCTAGGTACATACTTCCCTATCTATACTGCAGTCCATAACTACTGTATTTAGCTATACTATACTCGTATTTTTAAAAATTCAATTTACATCGAGGTTTTCACTAATATTTTACTAGTTTCTCAAGTAATAATTCTTTGTAAGTCGAATAAGTGTAACATGGTACCTTACCTATCAGGTAACCAGCGATGGCCGAAACTATCCTCATGTTCGATAGAAATTGACCATGGACATATACGATCAATTATTATGTTCCCATCTGCTCGTACACCTCTCTAACCAACCACCTGCCAGCCGACCGCTTTACCCATCACGATAAATAATAAATAATTACAAACCATAGAACAACGATCATGAACGATATACGAGTAATAACAAAAAACATCAAAATAAACAATAAGCCGACCAGTACACGAGTTTAATACGGAAAAGATAGATACGTATAACGAGAAGATTCATATACACTACACGGATAACAAACATAAATAAACTGTGAGAAGTGATTAGCCTGCTAGCTAACATGATTATCAATATGAACAGCGATGCAGGATGCGCCTAGCCACCTACATAGCCTACGTAATTACGAGTACAAATATTATGCAAACGGCTAATTTTGAGTTGGTTCGAAAACTTTTTCAAAAATACTTGATTTTCTGTAGGACTAAAACTTACGCTAACGCTTGGTGAGCAAAAAAACAAATGCATCCAATCGCCATTTCACCGACTGCGGCGCGTAAAAAATCCGAATACCAATAGGTATGTACTTACTAAACTTTTTTCACGGCCATTTCAAAAGTTCATCGAACTCGCTGTTGGCGGTGAAGGACTTATGTAGTTAATCGTATTTCAAACATGCAAGAAAAATTGAATGCAAAATATCAATTAAATACAGAAGCGCGACAGGGTCAAAAATCGATGGTTTGTCGCAAGATACGAGGTCTAGGTAGTAGGTATCGGTACTCGACTACTCGTAAACTCCCTTACAGCCTACCTACCTACCTACCTACCTACCTACCTACGTAGTTTTTATTTTCTTCGCAAAGATAATTATTGCACAATTTTGAATTGCAAATGCGGCAATGCGACGAAAAATAATGAATAAGTATTTTCAGTTCGGCTGTCCCAGCAAGTAACATTTGCATTTACTCGTGCATCCAGACGTATGCACTGTGCTAGCTTACACGTGATTTGTAAAATTTAATTATGGAGATGTTTGATAAAGCAAATGTTGAAACTTCTCGATTCTGAATTTTCATTGCAGATGACGAGAATTTTTTCCAATACGTCGACGAGCATGTTTCGTTTTCTTTACGTCTGAAATGTTTTTTCTCTTTTACAAAAATTAATATCTATTATCAAAACGAAATGGTTGCTCTACCTACGGGACCCATTTCCCCTAAGAACTTAGCCTCTTATGGTTCATTTTTGATTTATAAATGTGAAAAAAAATTTTTAATAACAATAAAAAGAAAACTCACCACTAGGTAGTTTTGCTTTTTATTTAATTTTTACACGAAAAAAGAACACCTTAATCAACCTTGAAAAAAAAAAAAAGAAATACTCGTATGTATCGCACTAATAATAGGTGCGAGTACTACACAGTTTCGACTAGCCCGAAGACGACGAAAAAAGCGCATAACTTAACTCCACTTAAAAAACTCATTTCAACTTCTTCCTCCCTTCCGAAGCCTTTTAACCCAATCCAAAATGCTTAAAAATTTCCTACCGTCCACTTTCTAAATTTTTTTACCCTCGTTAATCGCCAAAAAACGTTTAAACGTGTTTCTCTATTTTTTTTTTCATCGGTGCGCCGACGCACGCGTTTTTGCCCTTTTTTTTCTTTCTTTTCTTTTTTTAGTTTCGCCTTTTATACATTTTTATTACCCGTGGTATTTCGTAATTTTGCAACAATGAGTCATACGAGTACGTAGGCTATCGTTGTTCTATTTTTTATTATTATTTTTCTTTAGATCAAATGAAATAGGTACCCAAAAACTCCCAAACCCCAATAAATTCTCCTTGCCTCTTAATAATATTTTTTTTTCTTTTAATTTTGAAATTTCTCTTTTTTTTTTACCACGAATGAGTCAAAGAAGCCTCTTCACTTTCGACTCATTATCGCAACACTACACGTCGCGTCGGCGTTGCGCTCGGTGGTCGAGCCTAAAGCGACCGAAGACGCGATGCGTGATAAGCGAGATGTATGTAAAAAAAATCATCTATTTTCATTGAGCTGCATCGCGTCGTGTCGCGAAGAAAAAAGAGGGCGTTATTTTTCCTAAATACTAATCTCGTAAACGAACTGATTTATGACCGCGAGCCGTTTTCGACGCGTTCCTAAGTGATTTTCACTGTCTTCCTGGTGGTACGTTATCGTACCGAATAATTTTTTCACTTCGATAAACGCGCTTCCCGCCTTTCGATTTCTTCAACGACGTATTTAACGTCTTACGTTTGTGTTTAATAGGCTCAAGCTTAAGCTGAAGCTGAAGCTGAAGCCCAAGCCTAAGCCCAAGCCCAAGCCCGAGCCCAAGTCATCCTGCAAAGTGTTAAGAAGAAAAAAATAAAATCGTTGAATTGCTTAAAAACGCATTGCACTTGCCCGTGGTAGGTAATTGATATTTTTGCAGAAGAAATTTTGACTTGTAAGTAATGAAATACGTAGGTACGTCTACGTAGGTAGCTACTAGCTAGGTAGTAGCTCTAGCTACATAGCATGTAAAAAAATCGATGTTACCGAGAATAAGGGTAAAATTTAGCGTTGACCCGCGATTCTACGAACGGGATCCAATGTTAAGGTACCAAATTCAACGGAATGTTAACGTTGGGTAGAGTTGGAGATGTACTAACTACTAATACGTGATATCGAACAACTTGACGACTAAGCGACGCGACCGACGCAACGGACGCCTGTAAACGGAAACCCTTCCGCGTCCGATACGTACACTATACACATACATATGTACTCCTACAATTCTTATAACCGATCTGATTTGAATACAAAGCATCTTTAGGCTTTCTGCGGTCGATACATTCACATCTTAAATGGTGTTCGAAAATTATCAGCACAAAAGAAATTTCAACGGTTAGGTGCGAAATACGACTCGCAGTCGTAGCGGCAGACCCAGGCCAGAACCGAGTTTACTTATGGTGTATGGTGTATAGTGTAGTCTCTCAGGTTGATAACGTCTTTCGCATACAGGAGGCGACCGACGCGACTGGCGCGACTCGCGACATGTTTGTCGCACACAAATTAACACGTATTTTTGATATTTTCGAAGGTGAGCGCGAATGAGCGAGCGAACACTCGTAATTAAAAAAAAAAATTGAATGCCGAAGGTAATACGTTTTCACCTTTCCGTGAACCCACACCATTCGAAAATGTAATCATAAATGCGAGCTTGATGAAATAATTTTTTTGCACTTGAACGTTGGTATTAAAATTCATGACGGATATTTAGAATGAATTTTTATCTAAAATACGTAGATGACGCGACGCGAATAACGCCGCAGCAATCACAGCTCGCTCGTCGACTTTTATTCAATGGACGCGTGATGCCGCGGCACGGAGCGCTGAATCGCGAATAAGTCTAATAAAATTTTCAACGCTTGCCGAAAGAAGAAGAGAGCGGGGTAAAAAACGAATGCGTGAGAAAATGCTGCAAAAAGGGTTTCAAACACGCCGAAAGAAGATTTTTCATTATTTAAATGGATATTAAAGCCGACGCTACCTACATTGCTGAGTTTTTCAAGAGCAGGAAATCAAAGACTATCTGGTTATGCCTTTGGAATAACAAGTAGCGCCCGAATGTTTCAGACTTATACACCTATATTAGTATTAAAAAAGGGCGCTCGAGTGCCTTTCAAATTGCACCTATGCACCCCTTTCCGACATTTGCTGGCGCACGTACTTCATCTTTTGACGCGGCGAGGCGGTATTGCATGTATTTATTACGCCAAGCCACGCCACGCCGCGCCGCTTTCACCCAACATTACCTTTTCTTTACCAAATACGTCGCGCAAATCGCGAAAAATGTTCAAGCATTGTGGCATCTTAGAAATCTCAAAATAAGGTCTTGTAACTTCAATTTTTTATAAAATTGAGCAATTTTTTCATATGATACCGTACCCTAAAACATAAGCGTACACTTGTTTGTCTTACAGAGCGATATCCTACAATTTTAATTTTCCCGGCCAGTTGCAGCGATTTTAGAGCCTTTTTCTGCAAAAATTGGTTATGCAACCCACCATAACCGCGATGCCGTCTTTAGTTAGATAAGACATACTACCAACCTGCGAAAAGGTTCGTAAAATTCGAAGCAGCTACCTAGCACCTACGTACGTAGATAGCTATTAGCTACTGGGTATACTTAATACCCGTAGGTACTGTACGTATCAGATAAGTAGTAAGATTCGGATGAGCGGATGAGCAGATGATTATCGTGCCGCGTAAAATGGATCGATGATGATATCAAATATGAACATCGAAATCGAATCAATTTGATTTCATAATTGATATTTGTCTGTTACCAAGCCTTTTTACACGGCAGAAAAATTTGAAAAATTCATTACTTTTTAGACTGGAGGACTAAGATCATCCGATCACCCGGTACATGTTTAATTGTTTACGTATCCTTACCTTCGTCTTGCGAGTCACGATCGTAAATGTCAGTTTTACCGCCTCCGACTGCGCCACCGTTTCCTGAGTTTCCTAAAATACATATTGGAATCATTTTTTAGTTCATCGAAAGTCGAACCGACGAGAAAATTGTAGTAAAACTAATTACGGTCGCAAATGAAAAATACGAAATGATCGGTTACCACTAGTACACGAATAAATTAATCTCCCTAAAGCACACACACTTTCATGCAGAAGCGTTTATCTAAGACCACTCGATCAACTCAACATTGTTTGCTATTAAGCCCTGCTGACAATTTGCTCGTTTCAATATTAATGATTCGAATTACTATTGCCACCAGAACCGATCTTAATAGGTCTAGATAATAAGTATGTAGGTACGTAGGTAGGTACGTAGGTAGGCAGATAGATAGATAGGCGAACAGGTACAAGTACAGCCTCCTCTCCTCATACCCGAAGTAAAGCGGAAACGCGGTTCCAAGGGAGAACTCCGCAGACGGCACTAAAATTGAGCAATCAAAAACAAAAACAAAAAAAAAACAAAAAAAATGGAACAAGTATTGCGGATACGCGATTTATTGATTAGAAACGCGGATGTAGCAGGAGGTATACTCGTAGGTAATCAGGTACCAGGTAGCACGAATAACTACGCATAGTGTATAACAAGAGGCACAGACGTCACTTTTTCATGTAATACAAGAAAATTGCATGAAAATCTTCGGATATGGACGATGTGGTTGAAAAGCATTTTGGAAGGTGAGCCGAAGTTGTGGTTTATATAAGTATAGCTATGCCTATTGCCTAAGCGCAGCGTATCACTCTATCTGCATCTGCATACCTAATTACCTACCCGAATAACAAAGTCCTCCCGAACAACTCGCAGTTTGAATCTCTTTGCCAGAGCAATTAGCGCCACCGTTCGAGGGACTCGGATGGTCGCAGGTGCGTCTCTTGTAACGTTTACAATCCGCGTCACATTCGGACCATTCGGACCACGATGTCCATCGTCCGTGTACCGCTGCCGAGAAAAGAGACAAAAATTGCAAGTAACATTAAGATATTTGTCGCCAGTTTTTCCATAAAATCTGATTTACTTTTTAAGTTTTTTTTTCTCGCCCTTCGCATAAAAAATGTTTATTCGTCGCATCGCGTCGTATTACGCTCGTAAAAATTAAGTACAACTTATTTTTATTTCCTCGTCTCCGTTTTTTGCCGTCGTCGTTCTTGTTGCTGAGGCGGCGTCGTCGTCGTCATTCTTTTAAATTAACATAACGAATGTTCTTCAGATTACTAGTTTCGCCAATTTATACGCGTACCCGCCAAGTAAGTACCGTTTCCAGTTCCTAGTCCTACTCACCCAGCTTTTACGCGAATGACGAACACTCGAAAAAAGTTCAATTTAAACCGTTTAACAAGTTTAACACTTACGCATGGGCGCACGACCGTACGAGTAGGTATTCACCAACACACGCGATAACTAATCGAGTTCAAAGTGAGCAGTTTGTTTTCTTCGAGTTGGTGTGCAAGATAAAAGCGCCGCGCCGTCAACATTTACGTATCTCGTGCCTTAATTTCGTCGGTGACACGATTTTCGGTTTTGCTCGTGAGCCAGAACATCATTGAAAACCGAAAACCTTGTCGAGAAAAGAGATCGGAAGACAAGAGACAATTTCGACAAAATATTTTTAATGAAAAAAAAAAAAAAAAAAAAAGTAAACAACAAAAGAACAACATTTCTACTTGTGTAACAAAAATTAACTCCAATTCCTTGTCAGAGTGTTTTTCCCTCGCAAGGGTTCGCCCGAAGTTTAAGTATTTCACATTTCAATGTCTGTCGCGTATTAGGTCGCTTTGGTTGCTTTTGCTGCGCGCAATAAACGAACATGTTTTTTGAATGATTGCTCGTTTCACTTTCGACTAAGGGCTTGGCCAGACGGGCGACGCGAATCCAAGCGACGCGACGCGATTCGTTGCGAAAAAATCGCATTTTCGCGTGAATGGCTACACGGCGGCGATTTTTTACATGTACAAATACAATAACATGGTTGTTTAGTACATGTTTTATCAAATCGAATAAGTAAAGTTACATTCTGCGAATATTTGCTATTATCGCAACATTTCGCATATCGTCGCGAAAAAAAAAAACGTTCGTGTAGCCGCCTCAATACAAACATAGCCAGCGATTTTTTCAAAAATCGCGTCGCTTGGATTCGCGTCGTCCGTCTAGCCAAGCCCTAATTCAATCAATCAGCGAGTGGTTGCGAATGATATACAATATACTCGTACTACAAACGTATTATCACCCTCGAAAAGCTGCACTTTCACATCGCGTTAAAGCAAAAACTGATTTGCTCAAGAAAAACCAACCCCGACGTTTAAATTCAGAGCTCCCATGAGACGGTAGCGGTTACGCGGCACCAGCCACATATTCGCGCGATAATTTGACAGATAACCGTTTCATCAGCGGAGACCGATTAGCCTTCTCATATTTTCCTTCTTATTCACCCTCCGACCCTCCTACCCAACCATCCACCAACCCACCTACCTAATGTACTTACCTATCTACCTGGTACCTACCAACCAATAAAACTTTACCGCAGTGGCGCGAACACCGTTTCAGTAACATTTTTTTTCGAAATTGCAACGGATTCGGCTTTTTTTGTCATATTCTCGTCCAGCAGCGAAAAGGAAGATAAGTGATTGAAGTAGGTACTAGATACCTTTGCCCCCCCCCCCCGGGGGGATAAATTACTTTTTTTCGGTTTTATCGTAAAAATGGCAGCAATGGTTCGAGCAATGTTAAATTGGGCATTGTTTTCTTTAATAATAAATCAAATTTGCTCTTGTCGATTCACTTTGAAGTTGAAAAAAATGCAACTTATTCGATATTTTCAGACGTGATAAAAACTACATAAATCGCAATTTTTCAACAAGAATGGATTGATAAGACAAAATTTTGTTTTTTAAAGAAGAAAATTATGTTGAATTTAACATTGTTCGAGCCACTGCTGTCATTTTTACAATAAAACCGCAAAAAATATCAATCGGCCACCCGGTACCTAACCTATACTCGTTATCTACCTGCACTCCAGGACAAATTAGTTGGTTGAAGAGAAAAAGACGATGCGACGACTCTTCGGGGAGTAAAGTTTCTCTTTGTTTGGATAGCAAAGAAGAAGATATGGCCATAAATTGTTAGGTATACGTGAATTTGGCCATTATTAAAATATTCGGCGCGCTGATTCGAAAGGAATTTCAATAGAGACGTGGAAAATTCCTCATCGTATCGGGTGGGGGTGAGGTGCTGGTGTGCGCTGTGTGAAGTACGAAAGGGGCGAAAAAAAGCCGAAGCGCCCGCTTAGCAGAGTAAAAAGGAAAAACCGCGAGGGCTTTCAAGATTAGAATCAAAGCCGAACTAACTATAAACTATTTAAAAACTAATTTATATCCAAGTATAAATCACTCGAAAGGTTGACGAAAATAACGCCACAAGGGGAATATTGTTTTATTGTTTTACGCGTTATTGCGGGCCGCCGTCGTCGCGGCCGCACGTCACGTACTCGACTATTCGTACTGGAGAAATAGAGTACTTATAACCCTCGTTTGAGTTAAACACTAGAAGCGAACCAGCCCATAATACCTTACGGTAAATGATGAATCGGTGCAATCTGGAACGGTTATTGTTGCTAAAAGAGAATTCTGTTGCCTCTCGCCTCTTCCCTGTTGCCTCTTGCCTCTTGGTAGCGTTGCTACGCGTACGTACTTGCTACTGCTGATGCTTAGCTCACAAATAATCACTTTTCCGCTATACGGTATACGCGTCGCGTCGCGTCCTATTGCGTCGAGCCGACGTTGTGTTACGTTAGAAAACCATAAAGCGACCGAATAGGTAGTTTGTTCTTTATTTACGTAAAAAATATAGCCAGCCTTCAATCATTAATAAAGCTACGTTGTTGTACGCTGCTCGCTATAGTATTACTTATGCCTACATTACGTAAGTTTACGTAGACGTAGGTACTAGGTAGTAGGCACTAGGCAGCTAGGTACATATAACAGCAACAGCTAGCTACAGCTACCAACTAAGTATCAACCTATTGAGTAGCTAAGTAAAAGCAATCTTGCCGTCCGCGTCGGTGTTTATGACCGCTATTTTTAAAACAAACGTTCGTCCGAACGTGTTTCTATTTTTTAATTAATAGCTAGGTAGAGGTACACTCGTTATCGGCGCAATGTGCAGGCATTTTTCACGCTTCGCAGTTTGTCTTCGTACGTCGGCGTCGCTACCACCCACTATCCACTATCTGCCTTGCTAACCGACGATGTAGGTAGGGGTAGGTACTGGGTAGCTCTAGCTACTAACTAGCTGTAGATAGAGGTACTAAGTTGTAAGGTTTTTAAATATTATAACTGTAAGAAACACGTTGTTCGTTTCACATTTGTAGCAGCGCAGCGTAGGCTATGACGTAGAGGCATCTTACGTAGTCTGAAATTTTCTTGATGAGGCAAGGCGTCCACAAATTTGTCATCGCGTCTTTTGTTTTCTAACTTGCTTCTCATTTTAACGAGCGCCGATTAATTAAACTTACTCGTACAAACAAAGATGAAAAACTTGCAACGAGTGGTTGTACTTTTTCTGCACGTTAGGCGTTGCACGTAAATTAGGTAGATATTTATTTTTAACGGATGGTAAGAGGGAGGCATTAAAGCGTTTCGTCGACGTTTTTAAATGATTTTTTTTCGCCAATTAAAGTAAGAAATTATCCATGGCGCGCGGATGGAGAAGACGGAAGGCAGATTAATACGAGTCATTTCTTCGGTTTGAATATTTTTCTTAATTTTTCCGAGATGATTTTCCAAGTTTAATTATTATACTGGTTGCCGCTCCGCAGAATGACATCAAAATTTTTTTCACTCGATTCGCCTAGGTTGTTTCATCCAACAGCTACGCGTATTTATGAACAAGTAAACTCGTCTGTTGTCTAGAGGCTGCTGGGTTATATTTCTTGGAATAGGTAACATCGGCGAAAGGGCAGCTCTAATAGGTCGGACAACCTCACGAAGGCAAGTCCCGCCCTTACATAGGAGTGGACACCTCAAGGGCAGGGCAGATGCCCGAGGGTATTTTTACCCAACAAGATTTTATTTTGTCTGGCCCATTCCGATGTAAGTAGGTATCGTTGTTATTTAAATGAAATAAAGATTTATTCTTTTATTTCACGTACATAGGTACGAGTATAAGCGACCTCTTGAGCCTTTTCCCTTTTCCCTTTTCCCTTTCTGATACTCGTAGTTTGGACGTTTGGTCATCTTTTTGGAGATATTTTTTCGTTCGTGCTGATTTATTTTTTGTCTAAGATTTCTTCGATATACCTACACATAGGAACTACACACAACCTCTCGGTTATACTCGTATGTTGTTTCTCATCTTAAATACCCCATCTCTGAAAGTTACGTTGCCAACTGTGGTAGCACGGTGCGACGCGACGCGACGTATGAATTTCATTTCCGCTGCCGTTATACCACATTTATCGGGTTTCCTCAGCCCTCCAACTTCTTATGCTTATGCGTAAATTTGGGTGATGATAGGGTTTGGTACATTTGTCCTCGATAGCTGGACGTTTCATTAATTAGTCCGATGGTTGGGAAGAAATTTCGTCGATTTTATCGTCTATGTCGCGTCGCGTCGTCAACTTTATTTCGTGAATATCCATTCGATAGAAGTTCGCGTGGAAAATCGATTAATCTATCCTTTTAATTAAAATTGAAAACGCGCCATCGCTGCCGTATCGTTGCTATCGTCTTTGCCAACAATGTTTTCAAATATTTCGTCAAAAATTTCGGACCATAAAGCTGGCAATAAAATACGAATAATATTTCCATCAGCGCGTAGCTCTTTATGGACCACCACCACCATTAAGACAAAAAATGATGTTGCGATGAAAAATGGCCACAATTCGGCCTGAATACGAAATAACGACGCGAAATACAGCGAGCCAAGTGATAATTTTATTTTAAATTTAACGAATTTAACGCCGCCTTTTTTTTCAACGCGTTATCCTTGACCATAAGGATGTAGGATGTATGGAGTTGGACATTGTCTCGGTGACTGCTTATACTCCGTAAATACAGATGGTTAGGTTTGAGAAAATACTCGAGCCAAGTCCATCGAAATGTGTACTAATGCGGCATTAATTTTCCACCCGAAGTTCGACGTTGCAACGTTTTCAACATTGTATCATCTATGGTAGCTGGTAGTTCTAGCTAATATACCAAGCTTCAAGTCGGTAAACAAAATTGGCTATAGGCCTAAGTTACAAATACCTACCCAACACCGAACCAGTAGCAAGCTAACTACCTCTAGTATCACCCGCTATACATCGTATTGCGTTGCGCATCGCATCGCATCGCATCGCATCGCATCACGTTACTCGATAGCCATCGCAAGTTTTTTATTTTATTACGTATTTCGAAGCTGGCGTTAGAAAAGAGGAAAACAACCAGTCAACCACTATACGGGTAACTACTCGTAGTAACTACCATACGACACGTTAACGTTTACGTGATAAACAACTCGATGAAAGGTAAAAGACGAAGGTGAAATCTGATACAGGCCTACAGTACATAGACATAGACATAGACATAGACACACAGGTTATTCGTGTGGCTTGGTAACGGGGTATGAAGTTACGAAATAGCCGACATCAGTCATGGCGCCCAAACTACCCCGAATAACGCGCTTTACTTATGAATTATTCAATCGAGTTTCAAACGATTTCACGTTTACGTTGACGTGGACTTAATACACGAGCAACGAGTACATACTGTAGAAGCTATCTTCCATTTATACGTACGATACATAAGTAAGACAGATAAGTAAATAGGTGAGCGGGTAGATACGTACAAAATGGGCATAATTTTTTTTCGCTATAGCGTCAGTTTTCCAAGAAAGAAAAAAAATTGCGCCACAACTTAGTAAACTACCAGCTTAACAAATAAACGATACATGCGTATTACACGGGCAAACTTGCGTTACCTATTTAATACGTACATATTCATAAAACTCTAGAATGATGATTCGGATATTATGTATCCCTCGGCTTTGGTAAAAGATTGCATTACATACATAGATGGTATATCTAATCGTCTACGTGCATTGTACGTTCATGTATTGTACTCGTATACCGCTACCACTATCCTTGTGAGGCCTGGTATATCACATTCCGATCATCATTTTTAGGGATAAATAATGCTTAGAGTATAAACGTTTGAACTAGATACGCACTGGTTCATTTAGGCGTCCAGTTATACAGGGCGTTCCGTGGCAGAAGTAAGGCCTTCAACCCAGAAACTGCAAAATAAATCCAGTCTATGTGTGCATGTTTGCCTAACCTCCGCGCCACGGAGGCAACAGTACCTACTCGTATACTCTTTCAAAAAAATTTTCTTTTCGATTTCATTTACCGATTTGTCATTGTCGTCGTTCGTCGTCATCCTTTCGAATCCTTCCTCAATCGTGCCAATTAATTTCCGCCAAAAAACATGAAAATCTTTATGCCATGCGCACCATGCCTAAGCGCATCGAAAAGCAGGAAAAAATAAATAAAATACATGTAAAAACCTCAACTTGGAGTTCATAAACCGCTTTAAAATTACGATTCAAACGGAAAGCACAGAACAGCAACATTAAAGGCTTAAAACTTCTCAAGCTAACAGGATATCCTGTTTTTTTATACACTCGTAGAATACTTGGGTAGCCTAAATAACTTCTTCTTGCTTTAGATGTTAATGAGCTAAAGAAAATGTAAAGATCTCAAAGTAACTAGACTCCGTGGTAAATAACAATAAAATTACTCTTTGAAAAATAACCGTACACACAAAAAATTACGTCCAAATTCATTTTTTTACTGCTTCCAGTTTTCTTTCTTTTATATTTTTTGTACCTAATAGATACTCAATATGTAACTCACTTTCATTTTTTTGGCGGAAAAATGTGAAAAAAAAATAGATGTCCGAAACGCCGCGACGCGACGTAGACGTAACGGCGTTGAAAAAAATTTCCTTAAATCTATCGCGTCGCTTTGTCGTCGCAGCAATTCGCTATTCTTTCTTTTCGCCGGTCCTTTGATTTCGCGTTTTTTTTTTTGTTTTGCAAAAAATTTACACTTTATCGAAATAGATAACCTTATGTGCAGCGAATCGCTGTAGGTATGAATACACACAAGTCACTTAGATACGTATAGATAGAGGTAAGGCCTACTTCGCACTTGGTAAGCGTGTTTGAAAATGTACGAGTACGTAAACGTAAAAAGTGTCGCAGGAGCAATAATAGGCCTACACACTCGCATACCAGCCAGGCAGCCAGATATCGTTTATTTTCAATGTTTGCGTAGAAAACGATAAAACGTGTAAAATTCTTTTATTTCCAACAGCTGGTTCAAATTTAAAGCCAGTTTTTCGTCCATTTCATTATTTTCTGTTTCATTTGGTCGTACTTTCTACGTAAGTAGTTTTTATGTTTCTCATCTACTTTTTCTGTTGTCTTTATTTTCGTTCAATTTTATCATAAATATGATGTTTAACTCACCGGGGCATGGTACGTTGCACTCTGATTTTTGTACACTTTGACCTGCGCAAGGACTACCACCATTCAAAGGTGCAGGATTCGAGCAAATTCTACTTCTTTTGTTCGTTCCACGTCCGCATCGCACGCTGCATTCTGACCACGATGACCATGCACTCCAACCACCATTAACTGAAATTTAACGCGCAAATTATTTTCTCAATTTTTCGACGGAGCAACAAGCGCATACGAAAGGCAAACGCATGAATTCTACCTGGTAGGCAGACGCAGAGGCTAGCTAGCTGGGTACTGAGTAGTACAAGGTATACTTGGAGGTAAGTATGTACAAGGCAAGGTACTATATTAGATGGTGGTACTAAGTCTACATATTCGTAAAAAAAATATAATAATAATAATAATAATAATAATAATAATAATAATAATAATGACGCGACGGCGGCGCGTTGACACTATACGGGAATATTTGCTACTCGTACTGCACCGTCTGCGTCCTTAATTCGATGACGACTGGTATTTAAATTGCGAATTAAAATGTAGATTAGATGGGAATTAAGAACTTCTCCGTTTTACCATTTAAATTAAACATAAATCTAATATACCTAAACCTATACGCTATTATTCATTCGTATTAAAAATGCGTGGTTGCGAATGAAAAAATAAAAAAATAAAAAAATAATACGCGTATGTAGATGTATGTGTATGTACGTAGGTAAGTAATACGGTAGGTAGAGGTACTAGATAATTAGGTATTAGGTAGGTACGCAAGGTACTCGTACGTAATAATAAAAGTGATAATAACGTGAAAAATAAAATTGCTTCTGGGTTTTAATCACGGTTACGGAAATTAAAACAGAAACAAGTGTGGGCGAGACATTTGAATTGAAAAATTGGCATAAAACGAAACTGAAAAAATTTCTCTCGAGAGTTAAACTTGTTTTTCCAAGCATAGATTATAGGTATGAGAAATAACAAACTCGGTCGCGTTACATCATTTACATACGAGTAGGTCTAGGTACGTAGCCTATATTTGACGCTTTTGTTCATATTCTCGATTGATACACATACGAGTATGTACGAGTATTGTTCAACGTACCTAATTTAAAATTTGATTACTCTCGGCACACGTGAGGCAACTGGTACCTTATTAAATTCATTTCGAAGGTTTATTCGTCCCATAAGAAAAGAAATGCCTAATTATCTACCATCTACGTAGTAGGTACGTAGGTAGGAGATACTACTAGGTAGGTAGAGGTACATACAGTATGTACTATGTACTCGTATATCTGGCAATAACCGCGCACTATTACTCGTACGAGTAATTTCACTGTCAACTGTGACTGAGTAAATCAAAATCCTCAAGTCACAGTAAGTTTTCTTTATTCTACACAAGAATCATATTCCACTGATTTCACCCGGAAAAAGAGCAACACATACGTAGCCTACACATATTAGGGTTTGACTGAAATTTCAGTATGTGATAGAGTTTGAGTTGAAACCATCCTACGTGTATATGAATTTTTAGCTCCCGATAACTCACCACCAAGTGCAGCTGTGAAGTGTGAACCCTCAAAGTAGGGTATTTTTCGAAACAATCGCGGTTTTTTGCGTTTTCACCCCCAACAAGGGTGTGAGATCGAAGATCGCTCAGATTCGAAAAAGGGTTTTTCAAATGCTGAATCCGACAGTGGTATTGATTTTTCGATTGGAAGAGATTTTTATCGGCGACTTTCTAAATGAAAGTTCGCAAATTGGTGTTCTTATAGGAAAAAATCGCGAAATTTCATTTTGAAAGTCACGAATTTGATGACTCAACCGATGCTTATTGAAATTCGACTTAAATTGAAAATTTGCATCAGTGTTGCTAATTATATTCGGATTTGGCCTTTTAAGGCTTTCGAGATATTTTAATCGAAAATTTATTTAATTATGAATTAAAATATCTGGAAACCGGTTTTCTCACTTCTGTCGTGTGTCTACTGTCTTCACTGACACGTCCGATTTTTTCATTCGATATGCATCTGTTTTTTTGCGATTTTTCAAAAAATTGTTAAACATTTTTTTTTCAAGTCGTTAGGTGGAAGTTCAGTATCGCATCAAATAACGAAGGGATAAGGAGACGGTTAAGGAGGGGGAGGCGTATACGTATACTAATTTTCTTACGAATGTATACAGGCCCGTAGCCAGGATTTTTTACAGTCAGGGCAGATGGAATTATAATCAGGACATGAAAATTTTACCAAAAATTATGAGGTTCTTTTTTTTGGGGGGGGAGCGGTAATTTTGTATTCGGTTAATAAATTCAAGCAGTCATTATATGTGAGGGCGCATACAA
>QBDW01002427.1:0-26205 GCA_003261595.1 Maconellicoccus hirsutus
CCCCCCCCCAATGAACAATCCTAAAACCGGCCCTGACAAGTATCGTTGTTAAATCATTAAAAAGAAGAAAAAATTCTACAAACTCGAGGTCTATAAAAAAATTTGAGTTTCTGACTTAAATTCATGGTAATTTTTATGCTCTCGTTTTTGAGTGAAAATTCAAAAACTACAATTTTCTCATGTATTATAGTTCAACTTCAAGTATTCAGTTTTCAACATCTCGTTGCAGCGCGCTCTATGTCGTTTCGTTGTAAATTAAGAGCAGCATATTTTTAAATTATGAACTTTTTTTCGTATCTCTTCAAATTTTCAAGGTATCACAGAAAACTCCATTTCCGCCATTTCTTTGAATTTCTTTTATACCGAAGTGAAATTTCTTTCATTTTTCATTTTTATTGATTTTCTGCGGTATTTTCCAATTTTTCTACAAGAATGAAATGTTAATTTGTGCAAAATGTGGAAGCTGATTTGGATTCTAACAAATAATTGATCTTTCTAAATGACACTTTTTGTAAATATTTCATCTTTTCGGACAACTTTTTGAATTTTGAATTGAGAAAAATCCAAAAAATTCATCTTGGGATGTTTTTTTTTATCTCAAGAGGCTCCAGGAGAACTGGAAATTGCGAAATTTAAATTTGTATCAATTTATATCATTTTATTTGAAATTTTTTTTATTTCGAAAATATTTTGGAAAAATCAAATGCTGCGGTCAAATTTGTGAGATTTCAGGAAAGAGGTGGTGATTATTTTTTTTTTAAATTATAACGAAAATAAATTCATTAAATTATCAAAAGCTTAATTTTTTGCTTGAAATTTTAACTCCCCCCTTCCCTTCTCCTTCTTCTCCTCTTATCAAATGCAGTCAAGTTTTCCTACAAAATGAATAAAATACTCGTTATTACACGTAAATTTTGATTCAAGCTATGTGGTTCATTTCGGCGGGGAGGAGGGAAGGGAAAGAAGCTTAATTCTCGGTGCATAATTTTAAACAGAATCTCTTTTTCGTATCTTTCACAAACATGCTTAAAAACTGAAAATTATTTGAATACAATTTTCATTTTCGCGAACCTGATAAAATACATAATTTACAGGTATAAAAAAATAATAACAAACTCGAAAATATTTTAATACAATAAAAAATATCACTTTGACGTATGAAAAAAAAATAAGAAAAAATACACGTTCGACGAAACGATTCCAATTTACTCGAAAGTTAATTGGAGGGAGTAAAAAAGCGCAATTTATCGCGTAAAAATAAAAAGGTAAAGAAATGTTTCGCGTTTGCTTGGAAAATAATCGAATTTCTTTTTCGAGCATTTCGGTAACATTTGTTAGAATGGTCGAGATATTAGAACGATGACGCGCGAGAAAAATGCTCAACCCAGAAAAAGTACATGTCGATGAACTTCGGTGGACGAACTAAATCGGACTTATTCGATTGGCTTATCTGTTCTAAATCACTTCCTAGCTCGTTACTGAACTACATAATTTCTTAATACCTACATAACTAGTTCGCCAGATGCAATCACCCGTAAGATGAGGTTTTGTTGGCGGATGAAATCGTGGTGTTTTTAGTTACGCAACCAGCCATACGAATGTGTGCGAGTGGCAACAAAGCAGGCATTTTTTAACGATTTCGGTATAGCTTGGCTTTCTCGGTGTATTTTTAATTTGCATTTTTTTTTCCGATGTCGTTTTCGATTACGTTGTATTTGTGTGAAAAACGAGACGTACTCGAAATCGTAATTTTAGAATTTTTCCAATTTGTTTAAGGCAAAAAATACTTCGAAGCGTTTGGATTTTTTTCACCGAATTGGAGATGTTTTTTCGGCGACGAAGAATAATATTTTTTCGAGGAAAAGCGTCGAGATGGAGGTAAATATTTATCTAGAAATTACCACATCCGGAGATACTCTCGATGACCGCGTTATTAACGCTGATGCGACTACGACGCCAAGATATAAGCACTTGAGGCGTTTCGAAAATGCAACAAGTATAAAGAAACTGCATAAATTGTAAGCTCGTGCCTAGACGAGTGATCGGATCTATTGTTATGTTCGGATCGTATTTATCATCTGTGATTCGTTCCTGTTCCATGCGTTTCTTAAAGGTTAACTCGAGCATTAGACATTTATCGACGACATTGTAAGCGTGGAATTTATCGCTTTCTTTTGGTTGAATGGCGAGCGAATGCATCGAACGAAGAATGAATTTCGGATGCGTTGTGTGGTTGATATTCCTCGAGTACCGAGACTCGCCGTCCGATTCTGTTTCGTAGATGGTCAAAGATTCTTCTAAATTCGTCAAGTCGTTACGAACCGGCGGGTTACCGGAGACGTAAGAGGTTTTATTCAGGCGGATGGTCTCATTGGCTTTGGAAACCGTCGAGGTGTATAATTTGAGGATATTTTTCGACGTAGTTGTGTGTAAATTGATGATTTCCGTGGCGGTAGATGGTGCTAGTTCGATGGGTGGTTTTTCCGTTGGCTTGGATCTAGTAAAGGATTTCCTCCAGGGGGAGATTAAACCCCGCATGAAACGGAATATCGGCGTTGCTACGAATGAAACCATGCGCCTGACGAAGGTGAATAGTTTACCGACGAAGAATAAAGCTCGAGGTTCGGCGTCTACCGGAATTGAATCGGTTTGACGTTTGGTCATGGTTTTGGTGATTGTTGATGTGTTCCGCGACGTAACCGAAGTGTCGGGGATGTTCAACGAGGTTAGATGGAAACCGTAGATTTCGCCTTCGAGGGTATCCGGACCGTTGGCCCGATTGATGGTAGCGCTGAAGTTACCCCGGGGTATGTGCCAACTGGTGTTGGATGCCTGCAAATACGTGAATTAAAACCCGAGCTAGTAGGATAAAAAATGCGATGTTTACATTTGAGTAACCAAACGAAACGATGTAGGTGTTGAAGAACAAAGCCCATTGGCCTGTTGATCCTTGCCAATATTGACAAATGTGGTGCCATTGACCTGCCTGTAGTCCTGGTAAAGGTTCTTCGGATATCAGACTATCGAGTATTTTCAACTCCAGCAGAGATACGTTTTGCTTTTTTTTTATTTTCCATAAAATCAGGTCGTCTTTTTGGTTTCCTGTTGAGTTAAATGAAGATATGAATGGCTGAGGAGGGGATGTGTAAAAATTATGGGATTAAATTTTGGAAAAATTAATTCCAAAATATGTCGATTTTTTCAAATTGAAAAAAATTGTAACAACGAGTAGTTTAAAACGATGGCTTTTCACATTTACAAAGATTTTTAGCCTCCCAAAGTGAGATTTTCCTTAATATCTCAAAAACTTGAAGAAATGCAAGAAAAAGTTGAAATTCAAAAATATGCTTCTCCTAATTTCTCACAACTTTTGTCTCAACATTTTTCATCTCAGGCTAACCATTGATCCACAATCCTTCTCAAAAAAGATCTTGAGGCAGTCAGAGAGAAAATGAGATGAAAATATCAATGATTGAGGAGGAGGGGATGTGTAAAAATTACGGGATTAAATTTTGGAAAAATTAATTCCAAAATATGTCGATTTTTTCAAATTGAAAAAAAATGTAAGAATGAGTAGTTGAAAATTATGGGTTTTCAAATTTACAAAGATTTTTAGCCCCCCAAAGTGAGGTTTTCCTTAATATCTCAAAAACTTGAAGAAATACAAAAAAAAGTTTAAATTCAAAAATATGCTTCTCCTAATTCCTCACAACTTTTGTTTCAACATTTTTCACCTCAGACTAACCGTTGGTCCACAAATCCCTTCTGAAAAGGGATCTTGAGGCAGTCAGAGCGAAAATGAGATTTCCTTCGAATAACTCAAAACTTGAAGTGATATGTAAAAAGTACACATGACAAAAAATATTCCTTTTTTGATGCCCTGCAACCCGGAAGTACACAGGTTTCAGCTAGAACCTCCCCTCCCCACTTCTTCCTTCACTTCCGTTATTTTGTTGAGCTTTGCCAATACTGAAAAGTCTTTTAATGCATTAAATTACTTAAAAATCGCTGAAATTTAACAATTTGTTTAAATTTTGAATTTTTTCGAATCAAACAGGAAGAAGTTGCATTGAAGAAAGGAAGATGAGGGTCTTCAGAATTGTGAACATCTTTGAGAAATCACGTAAAAGCACTTACCATATGAGAAGAGGATATTGTGATCTAAAATCATGTTTGGCTTGTACCATAAACACATCGCGAAGTCCAATAAGCTCGGTAAGTTCACTCCAAATTTAACGTACTAAAGATAGAAAAAAAAATCATGCAGCGCAATGAAAATAAATAAAAAAAAAGATCAGAATATGCAGCAACTATTTCACTAATTTAGAATTGGAATATATGCGGGGTGATGAAGGGAGGGAGGGTGAATCGGTATTGATGAAAAATTTGAACGATCCCCCCTCGCCCTCCCGAGCTATTTTTATTGGCGTTTTAAATGATTTCTCAGCAAATTGTGCGTATAAAGTTCTCAAAATTTATTAAAAAATGTAATAACTTTTGTCCTTGTTTTGTTCAAGTCACGTTTTTCGTGTTTTATTTTTAATTTTTTTTTTTTAATTTTAATATCGCTGTTGAAATGAAAATCTGCCTTTAAAATATCACGAGACATATGAAAACTGGGAGGAGAGGTAGGCAATAAAAAAATTATGAAGGGGTCCCACTAGAAAAATATTTTTATAAGATCCAAATCATGGATTTGACATTGATATCGATGATTTTTTTTTAAATTCAAGCGCAATTTGTAGATTTATTATTAAAATGTGGGAATCGAATCAAAAGGAAGAAATTTTAATAACTTTTAGGTGGCATAATTATTTGAAAAAAATTAATTACCTGCGCAGTCGCCTTGGTGAACTGAACTTTTTTTTCATTTAAATATTGATAATTTTCGAAATCATTCCTTTCGGTCGCGTTGGGTTTCGAAAATTCCTTGATTTTGGCGCCAAACACCACGAAACAAGGTAAATTCGCGATAAAAACGAAACAAAAATTTCTAAATTTCATCGCGACGATTAATACGCTCATGATTTTGCGTAGATTTGTATTATTTAAATTTACAATCGCATTATTATCGATTGATAACCGAAAGAGTATCGGACAAATGAATGACGATATGTGTTAAGCAATAAGGAAAAGAAAAAGGTAGAAGGGGACGTGAATTTTACAATTACCCGCGCTGGACATAATAATCAGCACGTGAGCTGGAAGGCTGAAAAATTGACGTAGTGTTCACATTTATTGGCAACGAGATACAATATCGCGAATAATTGTATTAGTATTCTGAATGCGGTTCGTGGCAAGCGATGTTTTGTGTTACAAAATGCTGCCCAATTAATGTTAATGTTGCGTTCATTAATGCGATTTTTTCTCTTTGGGGAAGCTCTTTTGTTCCTTGTACGCGAATTCGGACGTTTCGTCGAATAATTAAATTTTTTTATTCGCGTAAGGGACCAGAAGGGTAATTTTTCGCGTAATTAGGACGTATCGCGATGGTTTTTTTTTGAATTATTAATTAGAAGTAGTTGATTTGAATTCTTTAAATAATTTATATTTCGACGTAATTACGACGAATTAACGTTCTCGAGGGGGAAACAGAATTGTGAATTTTACTTCGTTGATGAAGTTGATTACGATCTTTTTTTTCATGTTTTGGCATCTTTGTTAGTTTTTCCGTCGCGAAAAATGTCACGTACCATATCAAACTGTAAAGTGAAAGCATTGTATTATGTCATTGTAACGGCGGCATTTCTTTTTATGTATTCCATCGAGATGATTTAATTGATTGAGGGGTATCGGTCATTACTAATTGCACGTCGCGACACTGCGACAGAAATTGTTTCGAGGAAAGATGAGAAATGGTGGAATGACGGTTTCTCGTTTTGTGGGTAGAGGCAGGTAGAGTTCGGAGAAGTGACCAAAATGGAGGAAGAATTGGCCAACATCGTTATCTTCGTGAAAAAACGTCTTGAAGGCTTCTTTCGTTATTGTATTAAAATATACTATCGATATGTCCGGGATTTTTTCTTAAATTGGGATTTTTAGACTTTCTTCGAATACTTGATGAGATACGAAAAAAAGTTTTTATTTAAAAATATGCTCTTTGCAATTCCCCACATGTCTCATCGTTTTTCACCTCAGGCCAACCGTTGGTCCACAGAAAACCCCTTCATGGTGACTGAAGATTTCAAATTTTACGCGGATGTCACGCTTGGTGGATTTCACTAATAAGGAAATTGCTTCAGGTGGCCTACTCGGATTTCAGCAGGAGTTGGACTTTGGAAAAAGCGTATCGAAAACCCCCTGTAACCAAAATTTTAGCTGTTCAAGTTCACTTTTCAAATTTTTGAGTATTTTAAAAATTTAAAATATCGAAATTTTCTATCAAAAACGTGACCAATTCAACTTCTCGAATTCAAATTTCACACTATTGAGCCATTTTGAAACCAGATGGCGGAACATAAATCGAGGAAATTTTCATTACCTCAACGTATTCCGTAAACAGAAATGAATACCGACTTGTAAAATTATAAGTTTCACATTTGGGTAAGATGAAATCATCCCAGCGAAAAACCACTAATTGCGCATTAATCTAGAGCCGTAGTGCAACTGAAACTACAATGCGGAATACGAAGCGCGATGTTGCACGAATTTTCGTGGTTATTGCTACAATATTATTCAATTAGCCCACCGGATTAAGTAATTGCGATGAGTGGTGGATTTTAAATACTTCACGTTCTAGTTTGATGGTTAATAAAGTATTGTTGTCGAGTGTGTGTGTTGTTGCATGTTTGGGAATTTTAATATGGGTTAATATTTTGATGTTTTTATAATGTGGTGGAGATGATTTTATTGGAAATCAAAAGTATAATGAAAGTACTTCCGGATTGAGCTAGTATATTCCAATTGATGTAGCTAGAGATTTTCAATGATTACGAAATAAATATTAAAAAGAAATAATCATTTATTACTTTATTTCAAAAGTTTTTATTCCGCATACAATGTTCGTTAGACTTTCCTTTTGAACTAACAAACGATGCAAAATGGTCTGAAAAAGTTAAATAAAATAAGTAATTGGCGAAATGTCATCCAAGAAGAAAACCAAAATTGTATGAAGATTTATTTTAAAAAGTTCGATATTCGAATCGTTGAAAGTTGAAATGATGGAGGATGTAAGAATTGCTTAAATAAAAAGAAAGCAAAATCCTTTCATTTGATTATGAAATTGTGCAATTTTGATTTTTGTTGAAAGTTTTTCATGTACGAATTTCCGTAAAATCTTTTAAAATATTACTAAATTGTTTGACATAAAGATCATTCAAATTCATTTATTCTCAGAATCGTTGGTTGTTTTTCAAGTTTTTATCAACGTTCATGTAATATTAGCTCATTCTTTGTTTTGATTTGTTGCTAGTTGAAACCGAATTAATTCGTGCGTATTTGCGTATAAATGTTTCAAAAGCAATAAGTATCTGTAAAAAGTAATAATAAAAATAATTCAACGAAAAAATATTACGTTTTAATGAAATGAAACTTTTATCAATTAAAAATGAAACAAAACTTATCAAAAGAAACACTTCAAAAACGCGTTTAACTAGCGCCACTATCGTATTTTAACGCAAGCGCAAAATCAGTGCGTGTTATTTTTGAAACGCAAAAATGTTTCGATCATCGATGTTTTTATGCGAATTTCTTCGTTGTAAGTTGTGTTAGTTTGAATGAGATAATATCAACGAATTATTCTCGTTTTATGATTATTTATTAATTTCCTAAAATGTGCTATTGATTGTGATGATATCTAATCGTAGAAAACACGCGTTTTTTGTTCATTAACTGAATATTTTCGTTTGAAGCAACACTGCCAGTCTCGACGGATTCATTATCATCTGATGAATTATTGTTTTTGTTCTTACATGAATGTTGTTTAACCCGGTGAGTCGGCGTACGTATGTAAATCGCGTTGAAGTATTAAAAAATTAACGTACGGTTGCGTAAAATAATTTTAGTTGCAATTGCATTGTTTTCTTTTCAGAAAGTGATCGTTGGTATGAAGATTTGAACGAAGTGGTAATCTATCGATGTGTTTTCGAGGTGTTTCGCTTGCGTGTTTGGTGCGTCGAATTTCGCGAAATTCCTTTACGTTTTTCATTAAATGATAGATAATTTTCGGCGGCGAGTTTTTACGAAGATTTTCTCAGCTCTGATGTCACGAAAAAGTAGGTAAATTTTTCTCATTGAATAAATTATCGGCGATTAAGCTGCTACAGTAGTGGTTATCAATTAGCGATATGGAGTTTCCAAACTTAACATGGTGGTGTGTTTTATTACAGAGTGAAACAGCTACATGATGAGTAAATCATTTGTATCGTTATGTCTGTTACGGATCGTTTATCCGGTTTGCCTGGCAGCATGTGAGTATATCGCAATATTTTTCAATAGATAAGAGCTTCCTTCGTTGATAGCCTAATACCCTCAGCGTCTTCGGTATCGCAATGTCGTAGGTGCTACTGAACAAAAGCGTACTTCGATATACGAAAGATGCGGTTGAAATTTTTGCATAAAGTGCTGACGCGAGAATCGCACGTGGTGTAAAAGTCTAATTACTTAATGGCGTTTGTACGGCGTGTAATCGCGTGTTTGTGCGGAAAAACTCCTCGAATGTTGACGAAGCATCAGGCAACGCGAATTAGCGTGTAATTTTTGCACATAATATAAATAATCCGGGGAAAGTACTTCACGAGAATTACCTAATTTTTTTTAATTTAGGTAAAAACGAAAATTAAAAAATTTAATTAGTTTGATATTTGAAACCGCGTAATTTGTTGGGAAGTGTTGGACGAAAGGAGGGAAAGGGTAGGATTCGAATGTCCTTTCAGGAACCCTTATGGTGAGTTTCGCCCTTTAATGTTTACCCCCTCCTGCTGCTCGTTTAATTCATACCTTTTATCATTTTTACGCTCTACTTCCTGTTTACGTTTGCTTTTCGACCTTATTTCGACGTTCGAGGGTTTCGATTTGTTCGATTTATGGGGACTTCGACTCGAGCTTTGGGTGTTTCGAACGAAAGCGATTATCTCGTGTTGTTTGGTGTGATGATCGATTGAAAGTACGAGAAAGTGGTCGAGATTTTATGCCGGTTAAAGGACGAAGTATTTTATGGAGTTGTGATTTCACGTCGTTGTGTAGATTATGGAAATCTATGGGGTGAAGTCGAAGATATGAGTGTGTGCTTTAACGTATAGATTTTCAAAAAGGCGAAATTTTCAAAAAAATACAATTTAAGGTTTTTTTAACGCTCGAAATGCACCAATGAAGACGAGAATTTTTCACCTGAAAAATCTCGATGTATTTCGCAACATGCACAAACCGGTTTTGTTTTTTAAATGGAATCGTAAACCTTGACGTATTTTCATCGAGTAATTTTAACGAAGAAATGAATTCTTAATGCGTCGAACGTTCCTTTTTTTGGGAAAAGAGATACGTGGGATACTTGATTTTACCTAAATATCCAAAAATATTGTTTTTCCAAAATATTTGTTCGGTTTTTGTAAACAATCGATAAAACTCCCAAGCCCAACGCGACTATGGAATTATTTCAGATTCGATGGCCTTGAATGAATCGGGACAGGCTCGTGCTCTGATGTGTGTGAACTTGTAAATGAGCTCGCGAGTCCAGTTCGTGAGGTAAATTATTTTGTGCGAAGAATTCGTAAAACGGATTATTTTGATTGAATGTTTAATCCGGCGTAAGCAATTAATTACGTTAGAACGTCGTAGAATTCGAGCGAAAATTCGTAAGATGATGCGAAATGAAAGCGAAACTTGAATATCTGTTGATTTTTAAAAGAGATTGAATTCTGCTCTGGAGCTTTATGTAAAGAATTAAAGTATTTGTTGGTTTTTGCTTTTGGTCTTATCAACGAACTCGAACAGATTTGGTAGATTTAAGACGACGAAAACTGTGTATTTTTATCGTACACGTTACTCCAAAGCGTTGAAAAAATAACTGAAGTATAAGTTTCCGCGGTGGCTTACATATGCCAAAAAAATTCCTCGTATTTTATCTAAATTGCCAATTAATCGCATGGTCGCCTACCTTTTGTCGGATTTTTTAATTTATTGGCGACGCGCAAAGCGCGGATTTCGTGCTTTTTTTTCATTTCGATGTTTTTTTCAGGTATTTGTTGCCGGCAAGATTTGATGACGTCGGTGTTCCTGCTGCTTTTGCTGTACGTTCCGTTTGTGCCGTTGCCAACGCCTCAGACGATGAATGGTAAGGGTTATTTGCTTGCCCGTGCATTTCGAGGAATTGTGGGTTTGATGTGGTAATGTGATCAGGTCTTTTTTCGAGGTCGTGTACCATTTTTGCCTATCTTGCGTACTCGAAAAATCTTCGAAACGCTTTGGCTCCTTTAATATCGAAAATAAGTGAAATTTTCATATAACAAATTACCTAGAATTTGTCAAGATCTATCGAAAATATTATGTACAATTTTCGCATATCTTGAATATTTAAGGAGTTATTCAGATTTTCAATTTTTGAAGCGCTGTAGCTCCTTCAATATTGGAAATATGCAAAATTTTCATATAACTTATTTGATACTATTTGTCGATATCTATTTGAAAGATTATATGCAAATTTCCCCCATTTTGCAAATTTCACGAATTATCGAGCTTTTAATAATTTTCTAAATGTGTGAGACAAGTTGCATGGATTTTAAATTTTGAAAATTTTGTATTTGGGAAATATACGTTAAAAAATGAACATTAGAATAAAAATCGAAAATCGGCTGATTAGAACTCGCGTAATCAATTTTTACATTTTGTCGTCAGTGAAAACGGTACCGCGATGCGCACCCTGTAGTGACGTCATAGGATCCTGTCGTACTTCGCGTCACGCGTTTGCATATGTAACGTTTGATTTTAATTTGATTTCTCTTGACCAAATTTGAATTTTGAATTTGGGTGAATTTTAATTAGTTACTGAAAGTTTCTAGAATACGTGTTTATTTTTTTCAACATAATATTTAATGGGTGTTTCTCAATAAAAAATTAATTTCATTCTCACGATTAATCACAACTTCATTTTTGAACAAAATTCAGAATATTAGTTTATTTTCTGAAATTTATTAAATTAAATTTTTATTTTTCCAATACGAAAATGTTCAGCTAAACACAATGGCGTTAAATAATTTAATTTTTTGAAACTCCTACTTGCATTTGTGTAATTTTTGAATTTTTTAAACAATTTTATACATGTATTTAATAATTTGTTTTAGATTTAAAAAATTGAAAAATATCAAGCTTTCTACATTATTATTAGCTTTTAATGATGTAAACCTTTAAACCCCCCTTTTTTTGAATAATCCATTCTTTTACCATTTAATATTCGATATTCTGCATGACTCCGTGGTAAAAAAAATCTCTAAAAAATTCTTATATATTTCAACAGAACATCTTCCTCCTTCAGAAGATCAAGCACTTTTAAGAAATACCCTTTAATGGTAAAATCTCAAGGTTTCTCTCCCCTCTACTCAATTTCACATTTTTTTTCATTTCCAAAAAAAAAAAATGAAAAGATCTTTTGAAACGTAAACTCTGCTGTTCGTTCGTTCTTAAAAAACTTCTTATTTCAAATAATTTTTTACTTTTCTTTGAAAATCATATTTAAAAACAAAAAAAAAATGGTAAAAAGAGAGGAAAAAGAATTTGAGATTTAATCATTTTTCTGAAATAGTCGATCCGATGTATAATTTGCATTTAGTAAAACGACGCTATTTAAGAGAAAAAAAAGTGAAAGCACGTGAGAATGAAAAAAAAACCGACGTAATTGTTACGAATATTAATGACAACGCGTCGCAGCTGATACCTGAAATGTGTAAAATAACGAAATATTTGATTTATACCGAATCGTCCGGTGTCGGTCGTGTGTCGATTTAACGTACACCTTTTTTGTTTTTTTCACGGCGAAGCAGCCAGGACGTGACAAATGAGAAACCATTAGCTTTATAAGGTCGTTTTTTTCGCACTCTTCCCTCGGACGGTAATATGGCAGCGCGATGGAAGACATTAACCCACGATGTAACGATTTGTTTTCGTTTCGACGTTACACTTTTATCTGAAATCAATTTCCTTATTATCTCGGGGGTTTGTTTATTAAACCGTACACCTCGAGCGCCTTTTAACCCTTCGGGATGTACTTTGATCGAGAGTACGCCTTGTACCTTGAACCAGGGTGTGGCGAAAAATTTTAATTTGTCAATTTTTCGAAAGGCTTCGCGTTTGTATGCTGAAACACGGTGTTGTTTTTACCATTAAAATGTTTTAATTACGAGGTGAATTTTCGTCGTACGGATGGAAGAGAAGGGGAAGGGGTTGGGTGCCAAATTTCACAACTTGGTAATTTTTTTTTCGACGCGGGATGTAATTTTTTTGCTATGTTTTCGCACTTTTTTCGCGATAATTTATCGTCGTGTGTCGTGTAATTTATGACGTCTGGAGGTGTACGATGGCACGCGAAATTGTACCTTCGGGATGTACGTGTGGACCGGTGGGGGAAGTAGGTCAGAGAAAAGCGAGGGGTTATGAAAATTTGGTGCTTCCAGAGGCCAATAAAATCGAAATTGATCATAGTGTATCGTTGCACTCCAAAAATTTAGGATGTACTTGGACATAAAAATAAGAGATCGGACGTCAATAATGATGAATGAAAAAAGGTAAAATTTCAAAAGTAATTTTGAGACCTCAGAACCACACTAGAAAAATGGAGCATTCGAGATTTTTCTACGACTTCCCTATCCTTTCCTCACAGGGGGGTCAAAAATTGCGAAAAATGCGAAATTGTCAAAATATGAAAATAATGAAAAAAAATGATAGCGGTGTTGAAAGCAGATGAAAAGTGAAGAAAAATGACCCATTCAACACTTGTCTTTCCTCCTTGTCTTCAATTTTTCACCATCAGTGATTCCTAAATTTTGGAAAATAAAAAAAATGTAGGAGTGGGGCTGGAAAATTTATACTAGGTCATTTCACTTCCCTTGTCATCTTCATTCAATATCACTTTCATTTTTTCCGCTATCTCTGTATTTTAGAAATTTATTGATTTTTCAAATTCAAATTTTAGGCATCACTGAAGAGGAAAAACCAAAATGCGGGGGGAAAAGTTTGAAGGGGTCATTTCCCTTCTCTTTTCATCTACTTTCAACATCACTATCATTTTTTTCATTTTTTTCATTTTTTGACAATTTTGCGATTTTTGACCCCCCCCCCCCTGACGAAAGTATAGAGAGTCGTAGGAGAATTTTGAATGCACCATTTTTCCAATGTGGTTCTGAAGTCTCAAAATTACTTTTGAAATTTTTGCTCTTTTCATTCATTATTTTGACGTCCGATCTCTTATTTTCATGTCTATGTACAGCGCCGTTTATGGGGAAAAGAGGGGTTTACATGGGGTGATCTAAGCTCGTCAATTCCTCACCAACACGTTCATGTTTTCAGTTTTATAAAATCGCATGACACCTACAGCGGGATACGGAAAATCGTATCTATCGAGATTAATAGTATATTATATGGTGCGTGTTAAAGTGAACATTTGGGTGACAGGAGGGAGGGGGGATTAAAAAAATGTTTTTTGACGAAAAGTCGAGAACACAGCTGCGGCACCAGACGATTTGGCACGAACACAGAGGAACATTTCTACGAGCACGTTGGTGTAACGATAATTAACGCGGATTATTGGACATTCGTCTATTAAGTAGATTGTAAATACTTTGAAAAAGGCGTTATTCACGTTGTTATACTTGTTAAACACGAAAAAATGAGTATTTTTTTAGTTGTCGGAAATAACGACGATTATTCTTTAACGCGTTTTTGTCTTTGATTTCACGCAGGACATACGGCGGTGTTTTTGAAACTAAGTTTCATCGCGAGCACGCTCATGTTGCTGTTGCAAGTCGCCTTTCAGCTGGTCTTGGTGTCGTTGAAGAATTACGGACGGATTATCGAGCAGAGTTGTAAGTAGATTGGATTAATGGATGGTCGCTTCGTCGCTTCCACGACATGGACATGCTCGATGAGGTGGTAAATGAAGGTATAAGGTGATCCTAAAAGATGTTGGGCTGAGCGTCGATACGTGTATGATACAAATGAACGACCATGTGCATTGTTGAAGTTAAACGACGGTGTGAGTTTGATTTTCACGTGTAAAGTAGGTCACGTGTGTGTATGTGTGAGGTATATGTGTTTAGAGATCATAAACGTGGTAAAAATACACCTGTGCATGATACGCGGTTATATGAGGTGAGACCGCAGGGTTCATGGAACTTTGGAGTGTTGTGAAATATCGGAGAAATAAGTGCGATATTGTGCGCAATTTTTTAATTATTTTTTACGAAAGAAATATCAATTTTTTCGATGCATCGTGTAAACTTGATTTCTCGTTTTGATGTCCAAAACACGTTGAAAAATATTTTAACGAAAGAAATCCATTTTGTCGCCATTTTGCATTGAAAATACCTTTAAAAAGTGGTTTTTATAGATGTCCATGTTCCATAAATTTTGATTTTCGATATATGCATGAAAATTATATCGATATGAGGCATATTTATTCGTTTTAGATGCAAGGAGGTGGATTTTAAAGGGGTGAGGCCCTGATTGAAAAATGTAAAACACGTGTCCGAGGGAATCGAAAGCTGGAGATGGTTTCTAAAATTCGTTTTTCATAATTATTATCAATTTTCATCATTAAATCGAAAATCCGAGTCAAGGTCGATTGACCCTTCCGCCTTCTTCCCCCGCTCAGTGGGCTTTATCCTTTGGGGAGAGCTCTAGGAATTGAATTTTATTGTGGATTAAAGTTTAAATACGTCGAAAAACAGATCAATTGGGATTTTCAGGACCTTACCCTCCCCCCCCCCTCTGAAAATATCTCGAAAAAAAACTAAGTGATTTGAGATTTTTTGAAGGTTAATTTATCATATTTATGGACTCCAAATTGCGCTCGCTCGACTAGAAATAAAATTCTGAAAATTTTATGGAAACGTTTTCCCCTCAATTTTTTACACTTATTACGCGAAATATCAGAAGGGCTTTTTTCAACGTGTTTTAGCATCGTTTTCTCAAATTTGAGGGCCAAGGAATCTCCATAGTGAATTTTGAGAAGAACTTTCGTCTCAAAATTTTTTCCATTTGAGCTTTGGATGGAGCGGTAGGTGGGTTTTTACCACGAGCGATGTCCCTGAAAAAGGAATTTTGGAGAAATCCCACCTGATACGTGATTTTAGCCGAATTTCCGGTGGAAAACGTGTTGAATTTTTTGAACGAGTTGGGGAGGGGGTAATTTCTTGATTTTTTTATAGTACGAATTTTGGAAATTAGTGAATTCTCGAACATATGCAAATGGTGGTTTCCAAATTGACCATTTCAATAGCGAAATTTGGTCCTAAAAAAAGTTGAACTAAATTGGATCGACATGCCCCCCTCCCCCCTCCAATTTTGATTAACTCTATTACTCTTGAAAAAACGACCAAAATAGATTGGATTAAATTCGGAAATACGTATTTCCGAGATAAAAAGGTGATAATTGCTAACACGCGTGTGGTGTTAATTTCGTCTCAGCGACGTTTACGTTGCTGCTATGAATAAGGCGAATTTTCGCGAGACGCTAAAAAAAGAGAAAAATTCGACCTTGACCTTTTCGCACATCGTGTTAGGATTACGATAACGCGGTAATTAGATTCGGTGATCGCGATTTCGAGCATGCAAATTACCTCGGAACGAATTGGAAGCGACGTAGGTGGGTTGGATTTTGATGGGGTAATTGTTGGACGATGTTTTTTAGGCAGCGAATTGGAGAAATTATTTAGACATATTGGATTCATCCGGTATAACTCGTTGAGCGTTTTGGATTGCTTGATACATATCGCCCCGGAGGTGATTGCGTTATTCGCGTCGTTTTTCGTCTACGTGATTTGCGATCGTCTTAATCCGAGGAATCCGGATGGCGACAATGCCGAGCAAGGGTTGCTGGAGACGATGATGCAGCCTCCGGAGACGAGCGCTGATGTGAGGCGTTCGTTGATGCAGAAAAAAGCGTTGATTGCTTTGACCGTCGTTGGTAATGTTGGATGAGTTATTAGGATGAATTTTTTTTTAATGATTTTTAGTACGAATTTTTTTCTCAGGTAAATATTTGGCCTTGGCGATGCTATGTTTTGCCAGCATACTGGTGCCGTCTGCTGTGAGCGGAGTTTTATATGTGGTGTTCTTGTCCAGCGTGACGTATTGGGCTTGTTATAAAGATCTCAATAGGGGTTTCGCGATATTATGTAGATTAACCTGCGTTATAATATTTTTCTACGTGTTGGCGATATTTTGTTATCAAACGGAATGGATACAGGAACTGTTGCCTCCGAATTACCAAGCGCCGAGGTAAGCACGGATGAATTGGTTTTTTCAGATTGACCCTAACGGAGAGTTTTTTTCAGGTACTTTGGTCTTCAAGCTTTGCGTTTGACCAATTGTTCGGCCGATTCGAGGGTTTTTTTGATCAATAAGAACCTAAGATGGCCGTCCTTCGCGTTACCATTTGCGTTATTGACGCTTTATTATTTGTTAATTTACGAATCGAGGTTATTACTGTTTGTATCGGTAAGTTTTTCAATTTATTTTTTGGGTTTGACTAGATTTTAAGATGACTAATCATTTTGTGTTCATTAATCAACGAGGTATCGCATTTGTGTGACTTAACATTTTTCGTTCATTTTGGGGTGAAAAAGGTGGATTTGGGGTGAAGGCTTCGAGTAGATTTTTGCTAGTGAAAAAGTATATATTACGTTGAATTGGTAGAACACGTTTATTCTTACGTAAAGTTAACGTAAACGTTTGTAGAAATTTCGGAGTAGTTTTTTTTTATAAAATTCAAGTAGAGCTTGAAAATTGTGTAGAATGGTGTAGGTGTGATTTGTTCTTAGTGAAGTGTCTTCGTAGATGGAACTTCATGCTGTAGGAGCCTCGGTGCAGGCCTTCGAGGTGAAGGGAATCGGTGAATTGGGTTGTAAATGCGGATGCTTGGTATTTCTAGGGATTTAACGAACTGGGGAGTATATTGACTCAGTAGGGGGTCAAAGAGGTTGATTTGGAAGGGTTCCTGGTGGTTTTATTATTGTTGGGAATTTTGTCGAATTTTTAAGCATGTTGGCAACAATGTTTTTGAACGTATGATGCGAAATATTGTATTTATAACGATTTGGTTATTTGCGAGGGATTCGTTCGCGAAATGATTCAGTTGTGCAGGCGTACAATGTAATTTCAAATAAATTCAGTCGTTTACTAACGATTCATTTCCTTAATGGTTTGGCCGTTCGCGAACGATTCACTTTCTAAATGATGTAGTTATCAATCGTAAAAATACGGTTCTCCTTCAGAATAATTTGATCGTTCACAAATTCGCATTCAGTATAATTGATTCGTTCGCAAACGATTCATTCTAAGAATGATTCATTCGTTTGCAAACGACTTATTGCGATGGTTTGGTCGTTTGCGAACGATTCACTTTCAGAATGATTCAGTAGTTCATAAACAACTCAATTTCAGTGTGGTTCATTCGTTCGCGAACGATTTATTATGATGATTCGGTCTTTAGTAAACGATTCATTCTCAGAATGATTCATTCGTTTACAAACGACCCTTTTTTAGTATGATTTATTCGTTTGCGAACGACTCATTATGATGGTTTGGTCGTTTGCGAACGATTCACTTTCAGAATGATTCAGTAGTTCATAAACAACTCAATTTCAGTGTGGTTCATTCGTTCGCGAACGATTTATTATGATGATTCGGTCTTTAGTAAACGATTCATTCTTAGAATGATTCATTCGTTTACAAACGACCCTTTTTTAGTATGATTTATTCGTTTGCGAACGATTCACTTTCAGAATGATTCAGTAGTTCATAAACAACTCAATTTCAGTGTGGTTCATTCGTTCGCGAACGATTCATTATGATGATTTGGTCTTTAGTAAACGATTCGTTCTTAGAATGATTCATTCGTTTACAAACGACCCTTTTTTAGTATGATTTATTCGTTTGCGAACGACTCATTATGATGGTTTGGTCGTTTGCGAACGATTAATTTTCAAAATGATTTAGTTGTTTACGAACGATTCACTTTAAGAATAATTCAGTCGTTCATGAACGATTCATCTTTAACATTCGGTCGTTCACCAACGATTCACTTTTAGGATAGTATTGTCGTTTGCGAATGGTTAATGTACTCGTTCAATTACGATTCATTCTCAAAATGATTCGGTTCACATCTCGTGCAATCAGCTATGTTGCCAATTCGTTCCCTATTTAGGAAAAATAATCGAATTTTATGCCTCTAATCTTATTCAAAACTGTTAAATTAGTACGCAACCTTGGCGTTTTCTTATCTTCTTCGTCATTTAATTTGTTTAATTTGGGAAGTTGTTCGAAGTAATGAGCTGAAATTTCACAATATTTACGAATCAGCTCGAATTACAAATTCGTTCGCAACCTTTGTCTCTCCTATAGCGATTTTCGTGCGTTTTCCTCTGTTACAACGCATTCCTGCGATAATCGTTCAGCTGTGTCAATACGAATCGTATTTTTATGTACATAGTGATAACGATATCACGTTTCAACGTAACGTACCGAAAGTTTACTGCGTTTTTATTGAACTCTAAATGTGCATTTATCTTGTCATGACGCATACTGCGGAACGTCAGCTCGAGAATACCAGTAAAATGACGCGTCCGTTGCGTATATATGTATTAATTGATAATTTTCGAAAAAAGAAAAAAAAACGAAAGGAAATATGTACTTGGGATGTATAAATTTTTCATTTGAATTTTTTGTTTCTTTGCATAAAATAAACACGACGCTCAGGAATATTTAAAGAAGCAACCCGAAGGAATGACGCGGCAAATAAAAACCACTCGACTTTCTCAAAAAGGTCAAAAAGGCTCGTTATTTCGTAACAAAACTAACAGATGGCGTATAGCTACGCGTCAAGTGAGAGTACGCGAAAATGAAAACATTTTTTATATCGAGTGTGTTTTTTGCGTATTTTTCCAAATCACGAGGCTGTATTATGTACAAATCACGTTGATTTTTTTTCGATTCGAGTGGCTAAATTAGACGCTGTATAAATGCTACGTTCGAATTGTGTAAAATAGCAGTCAAGATGGGTTGGAAGGGGTGGGGAGTAGGGTTAATGTGAGTCATACCTTTTATTCTGTCTCCGTGTATGTTGGTAATTTGGCGATTCGCTTTAGCTTACGTATGGACGAGATAGTATTGGCTCCTGGCGTGCTACGTTACCTACTGTCTGCGATGTCCCGCTGCTCGTGTGGTGACATTTATTTTTAGGGTTCGTCTCTCAAATGGAGTGGTTTTATGGTGTCACGGTTGGACGTTTAATGCCATTTAATCATCTTCCGAGAATCGTCTATCGGATTTATTCGTAATTGTGTAGACGAGTTGGTTTACGGAGGCGGAGATTTTTTTTCGCGAAAGGGTATCGATAAAAATACTCGCTGGGGTTTGTTTCGGCTAATGACCATAAAGTGTCGCGTGTTAATAGATTTGTTTAAAATTGAACGAAAATGGCGTGAAAAAGCAAAAAATGATTTTTGACGAAGTTATTTGTGATTTCATGTCAAAGAAAGTGAAGGGTTTTGAAATAATGGGCGGGTATGTCCTCAAATATGACTTCTGACTCGAAATTAACCTCGGATTTGGAATCAGCACCCCAAAAAACCATGAAATCGATATACATGACGATATACTTTACGCAGTTTTACTCTTTCTCCGTTGACTCCGCCTATTTTCCCCACCACTGGGTCGTAACCTTGTGAGTTTACCAATGGAGTCACTAAGACTTCAAAGAAGGACGAATTAGCTCATAAATCAACTTTTTGACTTCTTAAGGGGCGAAAATGCTTTGCTGATTTCTTAGTGTGAAACTTTTTTAGCTGGGGGGGGGGCGTTGCGTCGGAAATGTAGTGGGGAAGAGGGGGTAAAATTCATTTTCAGTAAAAATACGTCATGCATATCGATTGTTTATGTCATCGATGCGCTAAAACCGAATCCACCGATGGTTTTTGATTTCAATGAGAATTGAATCAGTTATGAGACCCTTTTTTTCGGTGAAAATGGGCAAAATCGGTCTTTGAAAATTTTTTACGAATTTTTGTGATAATTTTATTATTATTTGCAATCAATTGAATATAAATGTATTTTTGTTTAATGTAGGGGTATTTAATTGCAAATGGGTGGGGGCTCGGGGGGGGGGGTTATTGATGTTTACGAAAAATATGCTTCATGTATATCGATTGTTTGGGTTTCAAAGGTGCTAATGCCCACTTTGAGATGTATTTTGGAATTAGACGAACGGTATTCGAATTTTATGCGAATTTAAGGTAATTTTGGACGATTTTGCTGTTTCGACTAGGATTTTTCAAGGAGCCAGTACTTGTAAATAACGATTAGCTTGTAATGTGTACAGTTTCTGTATATATAATTCACTATTTTGGCTTTTTGCACTACTTTGTTTTGAAAAACCGAGTGTTGTCTTTTGTTTTTAGGCATTGAGACAACGTTTGATTGATAGTACGACGAATCCGAACGAAACGACTCCCGTATGTATCCGTAATGATTTTTTTCTCCTTCCTGTTCTACTCTCTCGATGTATCTTGTTTGGCGTTTCTTTTGACGCTCGAATTAAAGGGAAAATTAACGAAAAAATTGATACTGAGCTTGGTGATGTTCTCTTGGGTGTTGTTTCGAACTATGTATGCGATTCGAAACTTGGAAGAAATTAATTGATACGAATTTGAAGATTTTAAGAGTTATTAAGCGGTTTTGGTTGGAACTAACTTTGCCTGAGAGAGCATGCGATTTGTATTATCTGCTCGAAAATAATGCGCGTTTTTTTTTTTCACTTTATTCGTAGGTGGTAAAGGCTAGAAAAACGCCGAAATTTATGCAGGTATGAATGCAAATTGATTAACGGTTTGAAATTTTGGCTGAATAATTTTATATTTTTGTGTTTTCTGTTTTCCTTCCTTTCGAAATGCATGGGTCTTGTAAATGTATCGCGCGCACTCTGCGGTGAAAAATGAGCAGCTTTGGAATAATTGGAAAATTATTTTTCAAAATTTTCACCGCGTATTTATTTTCATGGGCATGTGTTAACGTGCTTGGATATGTTTGCATTAATTTTCTACGGTGGTTTTTTTTTTGGTGGCGAAAAATACAATTGAGTGAGAAAAATAAACGACGGAATTGTTCTTTTTGGGTAAGTATCGAGTTAAACAAGCTTCGCATGGATTTGCATTGTAAAACGATATGGCACTGAATGTATTGAAGTTATCTTTTTTGAACACCTTGTGGCGATTTTCCATTGCACGGTAGTTTGGTACAATTTGAACGGTAGTTTGCTTGAAAATTAACGTTGCTGTTACTAATGAGGCTTGATTATCGTTTTCAAACTCGGGTTAATTTTTTGTGGCGGGTGTTGACTCGAAATTAAAAGGATGTTGAAAAAATGTATAATTGGGTAAAAATAAACGGGGAATTTTTCTGTATCGTCGATTTTATTTATTACACTTTTACGATTATTTGAGTGTTTCGCCTTGGTAAATGTTCCGCGTTTTTGCGGCGCTGTTTTACGCGACCGACGCGAAATTGTGCCTGAGTTAATTTGTATTTTATGTTATTTTGCAGCTTATTAGAGGACGCGAGTCGTTGTACAGGCGATCGGCCAATTCGACGATGAGTCAGGATTCCCACGGTAGCATAACACTCGCTAATTCCAACGATGATAAGGTCCCTAAAACCATCGATGAGTCTAATGAAGGTTAGAACGAGTGTTTTTTCATTTTAATGCAGAAAAAGTTCATAAGTTATTATTTATTTTCAATTTTGGAAAAATCGTAAAAAGAAGAGGGGGAGGGTATGAAATTTTGGAGTGCATATCTATTCCGTTGTATATTTCAAGAATTTAAGAAAATATGAAAAAGATCTTGGAACGAAAATTGCTCGTGATAAAATAAGATATATTTTTTGTTTCAAAATTTTTTTCATATCTCCTCAAATTTTTGGGATTTTTTGGTATTAAAGAGTTTTATTTTTAATGCCATTTTACTGCAATTCGTTTGCATTCTAAAGTGATCAGTCTTTAAGTCTGTGGTGTTGTTTTCTCATCCTTGGAAAAGTTATTTTGGGGTATTAATGTCTCAATTTTTACTTCAGGAGAAGAATCATTGAAAGTTGATATCATGGAATACCTGATGGACGCGTTCATCACGGTTATGAGCTTCGTGACGCGTACTTCGTATATTGGCACAAATATTATAATGATGGTGAGTACTTTATTGCGTGACTCTCGGTGTTTTTTTTTTGGTCGAGGAAATACTAAAAATACTGTTGAATTATAGTAACGATGGGGAAGCTATTTTTATTAACAATGTCCTTAAAAAAAAGATTCTGTACGTGCTGAAAAAAAAACAGCAATAACAAATAAACAACATGAAACGAAAAAACTAATTGTATAAAAACAGCAAACCTGAAATATATTTTTGGAAAAAGTAGTCAAACGAGTCCTATTGTTGTTGAACCGGGTGACCTTGACTAAACGCGTCATAATAACGGACCGATAACCAGTTTGACTGGTTTTTCAACCCGAGAAATCCCGCCCGACAGGTGTTTCGTCGTTCGTTTCCGGTTTATTGGTCAAGGTCAACTGGTTTTCGAACAACAGGAGCTCCGCGCGAGTATGACATCTGTTCAGGCGAATAACTTGATTTTTTTTTATTTGTGTAGACGTGGAGCATCACGTATCATAGCTGGCTAACGTTCGTGTTACTTTTGGGCGCGATTATTCTGTGGATGGTGCCGAATCAGAGGCAATCGATGTTGCGTACTTCGCCTTTTTTGATATTCTACGCGGAATTCCTGCTACTGTCGCAGTTCCTTTATGGTATGAACCTTACAGATAAAGAATTACCTGATAAGGTATTCGATGGAGTTGACTTGACGCAGTTGGGTTTTGTAAAAACTGATTTCCCCGTTTTGCCGTTGGCTGTCAAGGTATAAAGAGAGGGTTGGCGGATTTAAGGGATAGTACGAGGAATTCATGATGGATTTGTGTGCTTTGCAGACTCTGTTCACGACGATGTTCTGGATTACGATGCGACAGTACATGCAGGAAAGGCAGGAATCAAGGAGTACGTCGACGGTGGCTCATATGATGGCTCCGGTACACGTGACGGTGGGCACGGCCACAGGTCGGTGATTTTTTCGTTGATTTTTCGAAGTACGGTGCGAGCTTTTGTTGGAAATTTCTCGCGTAATCGCGAGTACTATCGAATAGCTACGAAACCCGGCTAGACAAGCGATAACCTTTACAGGTTTACGCATTTTTAGTTCTCCGTTATCGTCGCGCGCCGCCTTGTAAACGATAATGAGCTGGCTTCTAGTCGCGACCGAACTAGTTATCGTGGCGGTCGCGATTCTCGACGTATATGTGAACGTGTGCTCGCTGGCGGCGCGAAAATGACTCGTTGGATTTGTAAGATGAAGCCAGATATGCTAACGTACGAAAGATTCGACGATTCCGGTTGGTAGTCGATTTGATAAATTTTAATGGTTTTTGGAACGTAAAAAAGGCGTAAAAAGACGACGCAGATGTCGAAAAAATACGTAATCATGCGGAAAATTCGCGTGAATGTTTACGAGAACATTCACGTGTTTGTAAATACGACCGAGCTTCTATGTGCAGATGCAAAATTACGTTTGTGTTGTTTCGAACGTGTTCGTAAGATGTGCATGTTGCGATTCGCGAACGTATTGGTTTTCGATTGAGATTTTTTACGTAATCGCGTAAGTAGTTTTAGTGATTATCTGAGGTACCGCGTTCAAGGCCGCAGACTCGTCCATCGGATGCTAAACACGATAATTTGTTCCCTATCGATAGTGAGAACTCTGGCGGATGTCGTTTCTAAAGATGCGTTTAATTGGTCGCGGAGCAAAGAGGCGATGGGATTTATGAGCTCCTCGGTCGTCGGTCGTTTTAATCGACGAAACGATACGATTAATTGGAAGTTAACGAGTGTCGGCCGGTGCTGAGATGTTGAACAGAGCTTTAAGAACCAACAAGGAAGGAGGGATTTCCTCGAAAATCGTCGAGATTTTTCAGATATTCGGGAAAGTGGGGTGATAGGAAGAAGGTCGTGTATAAGGTAAATCTGTGAGGGGAGATTTTTGATTTTTTCCCACCTTTTTTCTATATGTAGTTGAAGTATTTTAATTCTAGTCGTTGGTAATTTTTTTCCATCAATTTGCGTATAAAATATAGAAAAATCGTGAACATATGCCCGTCAAGTTGATACTGGCCGCTGTGTACTAGCGGGAAGGTTCGGTTACGCGCCGTCACTACTTTCCTTAGTACGAACGCCCGTCGTACATCTTCCGCTAGCACACGGTGGCCGGTTCGCGATTTTTCAGTATTTTTTTGGTACATCGCGCCCGAAGTTTTTCCTTCTAATTAATTTTTCAGACACTTTGAATTGTTTTAACGTGAAAAAAATTCATTATTCGATTTATCGTTGGCCGAAAAAATTCCGCGTAAAAGTGGTTTTCAGGGGATTTTAATACGTGTTTAAGCTCCGAAAATTCAGATTTTGAGCTGACGGATGCAAATTACGTAGATACATAGTTTAATATTTCGCTTGCCGTCAACTTCGAGGAGGGTGGAACGTTGATTGAAATCTTGCAACTTGTTTCGAAGGGGTTTGAGTGATTGAAGAGGCCTTACCTGCGAAGCTCAACTAATAATGTAGCATTCTTGTGAAAATAGCAATACTCTAATGAACGTTGTGATGAAAAAAAATAAGACGTTTTGATCTAAGGAGAGAATAACGTGCACCTTAATTTTCAACAACTTTTCTCGAAGTTTTAACATTCGAGTAATTTTTTATAGCAAAATCAAACTTTTTTTTTTTTACGGGGACCCCAATCCGAACTTACTCGGTGGGGCAAGTGTATTGATGAATATGGGGACACAGGGTGGCTAAGGGGTGCACGGCCTACCACCACATGGTATACGCAGTACCGTACACCCCCTGGGACCTAAAATTAATTCAAAAATAAAAATAAACTTGAAGAACTGAAATAAGCTTGAAAAAAAAAATGAAATAAACTTGAAAGTAGTAAACTTGGAAAAATAAACTAACCTTGAAAAATGCAAAGTAGGTAGAAAAACAAAAAGCAATAGAAAAAAAAAAGCAAAATAAATGAAAACATTAGCAATGTAGAAACAAAAACAATGTACAATATAGAAAATGATAAAATACACGGTATGCAACAAAAGGTAGTAGTATAAGATAAAATACAAGGAATATATACAAAATGAAATAGACATGTAAGATGACAGAATACATGTATGATAATAGCAATGCAAAAATGTACATAATAGAAATGCAAATAACAAAAATGCAAAAAATGAATAGAAATGCAAATAAATAGATAAAATCAGCAGTAGATCCAAAAAATACCAAAGTATTGGAGTGCTCAAAAGGGGAAAAGTAAATCAGCTCAGTCAAATGCAGATAACTTCTTGACTTCCGAGACCTTTGACCAGGGCGCTTATAATTTAATGTTAAAGTGCCTCTCAAGAGACCCCTTATAGTTGCCCCCCTGATATGGAAGGAAATACGGCAGGTACCGTTTTTCCAACCAGTCAGGGGTATGCAGGGGGCAGCCGATTCTTTCACTAAATGGAGAGGGTCGGGATTTCCGACTACCACTCCACCAGGGAAAGCCGAGCCGCCTCCTGCACCTCGAACCACAACACTGGCAGAACCGACACGGTATGCCGGTCAGTCCGCACAGCTTCGGACGCACACTCAGCACATTCAAGATCCTACTATCATTAACGAGAATCCTGATCCGAGGAAAATCCTCACATTGGAAGATATACCCAATCAGGAGACCGTTTCAAAGAGAAAACCTTGAGTGAAGAGGTGTGCCCGTTGCGTGAACGAGCAACCTAAGGGGTATCAAGCACAAGCCACGCTCAAGGCACTCAGCCGGCGATGGATCCAAGGGCGGCAGTTCAGCTCGATCCATGACGAGTAATCTGTTAAGTAAAATAGGTGAGTTAGTTGCATAGTAAGTGAGAGAAGA
>QBDW01002430.1:0-19215 GCA_003261595.1 Maconellicoccus hirsutus
ACGTCTCTCAGATACTTCCCCAATGCAGATGCAAAGACGCCCCTCCCCAGAAGCCCCCTGAGTGACAATGAGAGGCGGTTGAACTCTTCCCCACTCGGAACATTGCCTGTCGAATCGAGAAGGGCCTCGCCCACCGAGGAGATACAGCAGCGAGACCCGCGCCCTGCCTGCAGCTGCCAGCCCAAACCCTACCTTGACCCTCATCACCCAAAACTTTACCAATCTTTATCATCTGACACCTTCCTGATAGGCAGGATCTACACCAAGCATGAATTCTGCCCCTCAATCCAATGCGGTACATTTTCTCAAGTAGGAGGTCATGATTCACCGTGTCGAAAGCCTTTTTTATGTCTAAGTAAACTGCTGAAACCTTTGCCCAACGCTCCAGACCAGAAACAGCCTCTGTAACGTGGTCAAACAACGCCTCGTCGGTGGATCTGCCCGAGCGAAACCCATATTGCCTAGAGCTCAGTGGAATATATTTATCAATTAAGTTCCCAAGTCTCTTTATTACAATTTTTTCAAAAACTCTGGACAGGACCAAAAGAAGAGAAATTAGTCTGTAATTGTTCATTAGTGTCTTATCATCAACCTTCTTTTTTAGCGAAGAAGGATACTTTTTAATTCACAGAGACAAGTTGACTAACGCGGTCAGGGCCGTAAAGAACCGGCGAGGACCTGGGGCCAACAAATTTAGGGCCCCATGAAAAATGTCCCTCCCCCCATCATCTAGTAGGTTAATTTATTTATTTATTTATTTGAAAAAGAAGGCTTCAGCCAAAAGTGACTATTTCGCCCAAAAATCTTTAAATTATTTTAAAAAGTTTGCTAATTTTGATAGATTTGTCAAGTCTTAAAGTTTACAAAAATTTCGTTCCGTCGAGAAGTTTGAGCATTTCAATATTAGGTGTTGTACATCGAAGTCTTGAGATAGGCAAAAAGGACATTGTCGAGTAGGAGATAAATTTTTTTTTAGTAAGTGTCGATGGGTTATATTCGTATGACCGATAAGTGTTCTCTTGATTGCAATATTGATTGATTTTTCCATTCGTTTGTCACGTAATCGGATTATTTTCAGCTTTTTAATGTCATTTTTAATGCTGCGCAGTTTTGTTTCTGAGATATTCCACTCCATTCTCCATTCGTCAATAACTTTCGATTTCCATTGGCACTTGAGGTCGTTTGCAGTTACGGGTACGGAATTTTGATTAGCTCTTGCAGCCATTTTCGCTAAATTGTCGACATTTGTGTTCTCTGAGATGCCTTTGTGGCTTGGTATCCACACAAGATTAGATTTTTCCCCAAGATTTGCAAATTGAAAATGAGCTTATGTATGTTAATAACAACTGGGTTTTTCGAATTGAAGTCGGCCAGGGATAAGAGTGCACTCAGGCAGTCGGATTGGATGATGAATTCGTTGGCATTAAAAATGCTACAGATATGCGATAAGGCAGTTTTGATTCCCATAATTTCGGCTGTGAAGGAGGAACAGAATTTGTTCAAGCTTCCCGAGTATGACTTATTCACAATTTGAAATGCATAACCGGCTCCATGTTTTGTACAGGATCCATCGGTGAATATTTTTGTAAAGTGATCATATTTCATATGAATGAGTTCCTAGTATAGAGCAAGTACAGTTTCAGAGTTGACCGCTGAAGTTGAAAAATAGTTTGTTAATGAAAGGTCAAGCGAGATATTCGGTAAATTCCATGGAGGAATCGGTGAGATCGTGCTTGGAGTAGAGGGAAAGACAGTATTTTCTTGTGATAGTTTCGATTTGATGAATTTGAAATTCGAGTGTTTATCATCAGTAATAACTTTGGCTCGATAGTTAGATTATATTGAATCTTCTCATGAGTGGCATCTCGCCGGTAATATTGAGGATGCAAGATATAGGGCTAGTTCGGTATGCTCCTGAAGCCATACGCAAGGCTGAGTTTTGAATGGTCTCTAGACACTTGATATTTTTTTCCGAAGTTCTTTTGAAGATTATCACTCCGTAGTCCATAATAGGTCTAATCAGCGATTTGTAAAGCATTAAAAGCGTGGTTTCATCTACTTTGTGAGAGATTTTCTTTAGCAGGTTGATTCCTCTTAGGCATTTGTTCTTGACGGCGAGAACGTGTTTATTCCATTTCATTTTGCTTTCAAAGGTAAGGCCTAGGAATTTATGGTTGTCCGTGATAATCATTAAAAATGCCCTTTTCGAGCCTTTTTCTGTGCAAAGTCATCGATCAGTTCAAGATAAGAACATCGAGAACTTCCTACAGCTTCATAGCGTAAATAAAGTAAATATAATTCACAAGTTGGTTCATATTTTCAAATTATACTCCACTTTCTCAAAAAAAAAAGAGCCCTCTGGAAAACGTAGCAAATTGCCCCATTTGCCCCCTCCTCTCATCAGCCCTGAACGCGGCAAGCAGGGGGGGCAGTACACTTACATTGTCTTTTAGCGGTCTAGAGGAGACACCATCTCAGCCGCAAGTACTTTTACTAGGCAACTGCATAATAGAATCGGATGCTTCTTCCTTAGATATATGCAACACAGTGAAGGACCTCGGGTTGTAGGTAGAAGTACAAGGTACATGTGTTTGTATTATGGTATACGTACTGCACGTGTAACGTGTGTACGTTTGCAAACGACAGGTTACAAAACCAAACGAAAAATGCGAAATGACGTTACGTCAAACCTCTTATCGTACCGCACCGGCGCGGTAGTTAATTAAGAACATTACTTTTGTATATATCAGAAATTACCGAATTAGCCAAAGGTAATCTTACTACGCTGTCGCATTACACCACTTATGCATGCAGCATCGCAACTACACGTAGACGTACTTAGGACCTACGCAGCGCAGCGTATAATACGAGATAGACTATTTACGCGAATACGTGATCACTGATCACTACGTCTACGTACCTAGGTATCTAGTACCTACTATCTACGCAATTACGTACTCGTACATGCAGGTACTTTATGCGTAAGTATTATGTAGACTCATTACCCATTACCCATACTCGTAGTTATATGTACGTGTACGTATTAGCTATATAGTTAGGTATATGTACTAGTTTACTTAACTAGTTGATACGTGTAGCCACCAGCCACTAGCCAGTCGCAGCAGCCACAGCTACGTGTACGTGCGTACGCAACGCGTAGGTTACGGTTACATGCGCGTACCTATGCCATGCAAACTTTTCGCGCATCAGGTAAAACGTGCGCACTACGCAACCAAGCGCACATGTACCGAATGTCTAATTAATCTTAGCTCACCTTTTAGAGAAATCTCTCCAGATAGGTATATTTTCTACTAGATTGATTAATCTACGTAATATTGTACATACTCGTATATTATGTAAACAAATGCTACACGTTATCGGAAGATGGGCCAAGGAGTAAGGAGTAACAAGGATTTTGGATTTTGATGAAACTTGGATATTCGAAAAGAGGACGTTGAAAAACCCTTGAAACCAAATTTACAGCAGCTGAAGTTCATTTTTCGATAATTGGCGAATTTTCAAAATTTCAAAAATAATCACAATTTACAATAATATAATTGTATAGTGAACTGTAATTCGTGGAAAAGTGAACCCTACCAATCCTCACGATACAGGTTCGAAAAAATTTAGAATCAACACAGGAAGGGTATTTTTGGGCAACTTTGTCTTTCGCCTAAATTCATGATAAAACGGAAAACCTGTCCCGATAAAGAAGTATGTAATTGAACGAATGGGTTGAAAATTTCACCACGTCCTTTCCTCTGCATTTTGGTCTAGGGACACCGGCTTTTAATTTCCTCAAAATTCATCCTGAAGTTGATGAGCTTTTTTGGAAAAATCTCGAAAAATTGAAGAATCAAACGGTTAAGTTGGTCTATGGCCCATTAGAAAGAGAATTTTCTCAGCTCTCTATAGATGTATGGGAACCTAGTTTCACTCAACATTCCATTCATAACTGAGAAAAAACTCAAAAATTTGTCTTTCTGGCAGAGAAATTTCATTTTGGATTTTTTTTCAAAACCGAAGCTTTAACCTTGAAAAATGTTCATATAAAACTTACACGTTCAACTTTTTTCTTTAAAATGAGCTATTAACGAAGTTTATAGCTTGAGTAGAACTCCAGAAATTCCTCAGAAACGATTACAAAATAAAAAAAAGGTGAAATTTGGTATATGCTTGAAATTAAATGCCCATTACAACACTAGATAAAGGCTATGGGCAGATAAGCATAAGCGATCTGCTTCAGGATCCAGATTTTGATGATATTTGGGTATTAAGTGAGTACCATCGAGAAACGTTTATGACCAAAATTTCAGCTCCCCCCACCCGTTTTCGAGAAATTAATTTTTTTCTTAGGAAATCAGATGGGAATTTTTTTTTTGAATTACAGCAGACGGAATTAATTGAAATTTTAGTGCATGGTAGACTTTCACAAGGGTCTTCCATGAAAAAATCAACAACCCCCCACTCCAATTTTTTACCCTCCAAACGGGCGTTTTCGACTTAATTTATTTTTTTAATGTGTCTATATCACTCGGCAAAATTTTCAAACTTCATTTTTTCGTTGTATTTTTGACCCCTAAATGTCATATATTTTTTTCAAAATTTTGCCTCCCTGGGGTCGTGGTCAAATATCGTAAAAACCGCGCGCGCGCGTTAGGTGAAACTTCCCACTACGCGGTAGCGCCTCGTTCATCGTTGCGCGCGGCTCCGCGTTAGGTCTGTAATAACATGCCAACGCAGCAACGCGCGTAACTGTAGACGAGACGCTACAGCACAGTGAGAGGTACCGATTGACGCGCTTGCGCTCAAGCTCATTCAAATTTTTTTTCAGAATGTACTGATTTTTGGTGATGGATCGTATAACATTTTTTGTTTGAAATAATTTCAAGATTATTTTGCAATTTTTTTGAAGTCCAAGAAGTCGACTTTTGTACGTTATTTTTTTCCTTGTTTTGCTTCTTAAGAAAATCGACTTCTTGAACGTTTCTCAATGGTACCCAGCCCACCTAATACCCAAATATCATTAAAGTCTGGATTCTGAGGCGGATCATTTATACTTATCTGCTTATAGCCTTTCATGTTTGTAGACTCCCCCCCCCATTTATGAGGATCTTGCCCCTCTCCAACCAGTTTTTGCTCATATCCTCTTAAATACCGATTCAACAAGAAAGATTTCCAGCCCATAAAATCTCTACAAAACGAGCACCATAAAAATTACCCCCACTCGAAACTTTTGCATTCAACGGGCAATTAAAAATAAAACTTTTTCCTAGATTTTCAAAAAAAAGTGGCATAGATTTAGTTTTTTGCTTCTAGTATATTGAGAATCGGTTCAGTCAGAAATATCTCAGTTCCACATTAAAGTTCATCAAGCTCTCTACAAAGTCCTCAACAAAAAAATCGAAGTATCTAGCCAAGTATTTGAGTCACAAATCGACGAAGTAAAAGAGTTTTCGATGATTTTTGAGCCTGCCCATGACGAAAATTTTTCCTCACCAATTTGACAGAAATTAATTTTACAAAGAAATGGTTCAGTTTACAGTTGGAGCTCTTTCAATCCTCAACAAAATTCTTTGTAGAAAGATTCAAAAAATTGCCAAAATTTGAGAAATTGGACTGTGGCTTGAAATTTCGACCCCAACTCGGCATTTTTATTTACTTCTATGAAGCAAAAATTTTTGCTAGACGAATTTTTTTCCCATTTCTTATAAACTGTTGTATGTAGCATAATTGACTGTTGAATTTTTCAAAAAATATGGCTATTTTGGAAATTTTGAGAATTTTCCAAAAATCGATAGGGTTTCCGATGTTCTCTTTTTGAATATCCAAGTTTCGTCGAAATCCGAAATTAACACCAGCGATAGTTCCTTCGTGAGATAAATTCGTAGAATACTACAAAGACTAGGACTAAAGAAGTAACACCGCCACACAGATACGTATAATAATCTGCGATCCGCAACATTTCACAAAACTGGAATTACCGCGATTAAACCCAAATTACTGAACGTAATTGTACACGTACGTTTACACTTTGCACATTAGCAAATCACCAAACCTAATACAGTACGTCCATTTGCAATAAGCCGACATCGCACGCGGAGCAACCAATATAGCGTAAGTACATGTATTGTGAACATCTACATATACGGCGGCATACGAAGAACTTTCACTCTCCTCCGCTGCCATTTTATTCGAATAGAATGTCATATGTCATTATTCATTAAACGATCAACGCAGGCAGACCGATGCAATATATGAATACACATACGTTCGTACGCTTCCAGTTGCACGCACCATTACGCATTTTTCATCGCGTTGCGTCCTATTAAATAACCCAGTCGACGTTGAGCGTGTAGTAGGTCTAGGTACGTTACATACTACGAAGACGTCTGTATATGTCATGTACCTAGTATATTTACTTAGTGATTGTAAAAATTTGGCCATCGATTATAGTCGAAAAAACACAAGAAATCAGCAAAGAATTTCTAACATTACGTGTCTAACTATTGAGAACTGAAAATAGACGCTGTAAGTTTGTAACGAGACATACCGAAGGGACGCGCACCTTTCTAGTGTCCCACTGCCTAGACCTAACCTGAACCTATAAGTAACATGTCACATATAATCAAGTTTCCCGTCACGTCGCGTCAACCTTCTTCCTTTACGTATTCTTCACGTACCATCTACAGCGCAGCCAATCGCCAATTAGTCATCGATGCACCACGCGTACGCGTATCAGCCACGAGCCGCGAGAGTCGCAATTCATAAAAATAGAATCGGACGAAGCGTCCAAGTCGAGGCCGACCCAACCAAACCTATCGCAGCGGCGCGGCGCTGCTTTCTTGACAAAAGAGAAACTAAAACGGGTTCGTTTGGTACGTCAATGAAAATACGAGATTAAAATTTTAATACGATCTGCGTTAATTTAACGGTAAATTACTAGTTACTACTACGATTAAAATAAAGCCGCCGATGAGAACTTATGTATATCGTTCAAAATGCAGACAAACTTGCGTTGCTTCTCGTCGTGCTTTACATTTATATTCGTAAAAGTAACAGATGCTATTGTACCAATATGACAACTGTCTGTCTAATTATTTTCGAGCAGGTGCATCTCGTACATGTAACTCTACGTACGATACCAGGTACACGCAGCATCCGCAAATATGATTATATTTTTGTCGTGTAGCCAAATACAGGGTGAAAAACAAGTAATGCACAACACCTCACCGGTAGATAGTACTCAAAAAAAACAAGTAAAAAACGTTTTATGAAGGGTGGTCTGATTTGAAAATTGAAGGGGAGCCGAATTTTTGAACTTGTAAATAATACCTCAAAAAATCCCGCTGATAGAAGAAATTCGCGAAGACATTTTAATAGATCTTATTGCGTACAGCAAAATCAGTCATTAGATATTTTTGCCTAATAATTTCTAAACTGAAGGAGTAACAAGGCAAAAAAAATGTCCACGCGATGTAGCGCCTTCAATATTGAAGATATGAAAATTTTTGTTCAGTCTTTTTCGTAGAACTGATCAAAATCTACAAAAAAGGTAATGACAAGATTTCGCATTTCTCCAATATTGAAGGCGCCACATCGGATGAAAATATTTTTCACTTTGTAACTCCTTTAGATTAGAAGTTAGGCAAAAACATCAAATAACTGGTTTTCTTGTACGTAACGAGATCTACAAAAAATGTCACTACAATTTTTTTCTATCAACAGAATCACTCGAGTTATCGGCACTGGCGAAGCCAGGCACTTTGAACAGGTGTGCCATTTTTTTTTTGTTATATACATGGTATATATCCCCCCCCCCCATCAAAAAAATTTTTCAGCATATTTTTTTTCAAATTTTTCTTTTTCAAAAAATTTTATGAGTAACATGCACACAATGACAATAATTCACAAATAAACATAACATGAACAAGTTAACAATTTTTGCCGAGAAAAAAATTGAAAATTACAGTTACACATTCTATAATTATTCTATAGAGGAAATGGAATTATATAAGGAAGTTGTGATTTTATAAAAATTAAAAAGACGAATTTTATTTATTACCTGTGCCCAGATTAACTCGATGGGATTGAATTGGCAATGATTGGGTGGTAGACGCAATACAGTTATGCCATGTTTTTTAGCCATCTCATCCACCGTAAATTTATCAAAATTAGGTTTTATCGCATTTACTTTCGAAAGTAGCTGTTTTTTTGTATAATTTTCTTTTATATCCAACCCTTTCAGCTTCAGCCAATTGATGATATCCGACTTTTTGAAAGCAAAATTGGGAATTTTTTCCGTTTTCATGCTGATGCTTCAATATTGATATTAGATGTTGATGTTCTACTATCGATATTCGATGTCGATGTTCAATATCCATATTTGATGTCGATATTCCAAAATCGATGTTTGATATTGATGTTTTAATATCGATTTTTGATATTTATGTTTCAATATCTATATTCGATATCGATATTTTACTATCGACATTTCACATCGATGTTTTAATATCGGTATTCGATATCAACGTTTCAATATCGATATTTGATATCGATGTTTCGCCACCAGTATTGAGTAGTGATGTAAATATCGACCTTATTTTTATATCGATATAATTATATCATATCCACTGGTGAAGCAAGGCACTTTGAACAGGTGTGCCATTTTTTTTTTGTTATATACATGGTATATCCCCCCCCCCATCAAAAAATTTTTCAGCATATTTTTTTTCGAATTTTTCTTTTTTAAAATATTTTATGAGTAACATACATACAATGACAATTCACAAATAAACATAACATGAACAAGTGAACAATTTTTGCAGAGAAAAAAATTGAAAATTACAGTTACACATTCTATAATTATTCTATTAAAAAGGTGGAATATTTTATTTATTTTTAGTATTTTAGTTATTGAAATACATTTTTTTTTTTTGAAGTTTGAACAGGTGTGTCGGTGCACACCGGGCACATAGCTGGCCTCGCCAGTGGTCATCGGGCGCGAAAAAAATGATGTACATATACAAGTTCAAATATTCGATGTCCCTTTAATTTTCAAGTTAGAACACCCTTCAAAATAATATTTTGTGTCTACTTTCTGGCAATGCAATATTGTGCACCACTTGTTTTTCACCTCGTATAATCTATTCGATGATCAGATCCTTAGAGAGAGAAAGATGATCTTTATTTCGGCTCAGCGCCCGAACGCTATACACGAAAACATAACAAATTTCTCAAAAATTTTTATAAAAACCTACAAATGTAATAGACTTAAATACTAATCACTATATTACAACATCAAAAAAGATCTTGAGGGTTTTTTTTTACAAGTAAGAATTCAAAATTTCCAAGAGAGTCTAGTGAGAATAAGGATCCTTAGAACCCGTCGCCATCGACTGCCAAATACCACCTACTGGTATACACTCAAGGGGCTTCTCAGGAGGGGCACCTTTCCATCTGCTGTGGCGAGCTATCCGAGGGAGTTGGAGTAGGCCGTACGCTGGGGTTTTGTTTTGGTTTGCTGGTAATGGCACCGGGTAGGGTGGTTTTGTTCTTGGCTCTAAATTTTTGTAAATTTTTATATTCGGCGTTTGATTAAATTTCTTTTGGTTACTGTGGCTTTTCTGGGAGAGTTGTGAAAATACATACGGAGATGGTATCTCAGGATTCCATTAATTGTAACTGTTCCGAAGGCTCTTCGTTAGATCCTGCGTGATTCTTTTACAGTTGACATTCTGCAACGTAAATGATCCTTCATATCACTCTTCATTCCTGCGAATTGCAAAGAGGAGCTTTGTATCAATCAAATTCTTCCGATATACGATCGAATAATTGAACTTGTCCTTCATCGTAGTCAGCGCAGCGCTTGAATGATACAAAGGGTCACTTAGCTGACATGTTCCCCATTGAATTCATCATTATGGAGTTGAGTGCGAGGTCTGAGGTGACTCGTGGCCGATCATTCGTGGTATTCCGGTCGTAGTCGTTGATCATTTATGCCTATTTACTTTTACCACGAGTACATAACGACTTTCCCATTATATTGGAACAAGAATAAAGAATACGTATCAGCTGACCTGTGCCAAGCTGACTGGTCGCAGTATAGAACCGACGATTATACAAGGAGATGAACCCCTGTGTATGTCTATCTATATGTACAACAAATCAACTGCACACATATGTATGTATATTATGTACCATGTAATGTAAGTACGTATTTTGCAGATTAAGCCAAATAAAAAGCTACTTACATTACATATGTTACAATCATGAACACATGTGTATGTGCTCGTTGTCATGTCAACATATTAGCGTTTGTAAGTTTCATGATAATACGTATTTTACCATGAGTAGGTAAGCGAGCTTACAGTACCTGGCCAAATCCAACATTCTACATACCGTGCATGTAGATTTAGATACGTATATACACTTATACTAGAACAGGTACAGGTAAATGCTTACTGCCTATATCGTTTTGAGTATTAATCGACCTTGAAAGCTGTCCTTCCATTAGAGAGATATTGGCACCGAGCCTGCAGAAAGAGAAAGAGAAAAAACAGAATGGAAAGGAGGGGGAGAAGAAAGAGAAAGAGAGAGAAAACGAAAACGCTCGATGACTAGCAAAGATGAATACTGAACAGGTAAAAGGTACGTGGCACCGGGTGTCCGGTTGTTCAAGAGGCCCTTAAGAAAACGATTCACAATTTTTTTCAAATCCATAGCAAGTAAGAATGACTATAATGACTTGGAACGATACTGAATCATAAACCCATTCACTTTCCTCGAATATCACAGTTATCAGTTCCTTGCTGCGAGTTAAAAAACTGAAATTAATTTATGGTAACCGCTGCTGCAGATGCATATGTTGTCCAGCGCATTGGTTTTGTTAGCGCTCATCGCAAACATGGAAATACGAGTGGTGCCCGACTGGTACTAGTGACTAGCCGACGACGAGTATTCTGCATTCCGCAATCTGGTCGAGGAGAATTAACCATTCTTGATAATGAAATGTAAACAACTTTTATAGTTTCCCTCTCGAAACAGGATATATGGTATGCAATTATGCATATCTTTTTCAAGTCGTTTAAAGCGAACAAGACGAGCGTCGCACGCCGCCGCCGTGAATAACGCGCGAGTATTATGTATATGCCACAGTTGTATAGATAGGGTAGTGGGTGCGGGTATGGGCATCAGATAGTAAATAGCTGGATACAGATAGTAGACAGCTAGATACTAGATGGAAGGCTAGGTAGGGGTAGTACGAGTGAGTAGATATACGTAATCGTATAGGTAGGTGAAGGGGGCGCTGCAGGTACGCGTTCCAAACTAACGTGACTAGATAAGAAATAATTTCACTTCTTCGGTGGATGAATACTCGTCGCAAGGGTAATAATAATGTCAACTATCCGCTAAGTAGGTATTTAGGTATAGGCAGGGCTCTTTTGGTAAGGGCACGCGAGGGCACGCAGTGCCCCTGAATCGAAAAACAATTTACTAAAGCACAATAACACGAGGTGAAGAAGGGGAACAAAAAATTATGAACTTACAACTTCCCAGAATTAGCGTGCCCCCAAACGGAAGTGACAAAAAAGGCCTGTAAATAGGTCTTCATAGGTAACATAGGTATACCTAATACCTACTATCTTCCTTTTAACCCTAAAATGAAATAATAAGTACGTACATATCTACGAGCGTTCAAGAAAAATAAATTAAAAGTAAACGTTATTGCTCTGGTTTCAGGTAATTACTCTAAAATGGGCACTGCTGGTAATTACTGTAATACAAGTGAATGCAGACGATACGCGTAAGTACACTGCACCATAAATACAGTTACTTAATACACAATACACAGCACACACCGTGAGGTACGCGAGTAGCACGTAAAAAGCAAAAGCAAAACTCTAGGTGAATTTCCTCTTCCGAATCGAATCAATCGCGTCGTACATGGCGATCAAGTTCAAAATACACATCCAAACTCTCCACTGTGACGAAGCTCGACGCTATTTTACGCTCCATTAATCGGCGTCGCGACGTGCTGTCGCGGTGACGGCGGCGCGCTGCGCGCATTACACGTTTGTCCATCCGTTGCGAGTAATGAACGCGGTAATGATGGTCATTAATGACGATACGAGAATTTAACGCACGACGCCGACGCGCGACATCGCCTAATTAATTATACATAGAGCAGTGACAGTGACGCCGATACAGACGCAGCCCAGCGTTGTTTTGTATATCTTCAACCGTGCCAAATAATCCGCCGACGTTGCCGCTGCAAACGCTTTGTCATCGTTTGATTTTCACTAATTTTTTGGTTTCGCACTTTCGCGCTAACAAGTTTTACATGAACTAAATCTGCGTAAAATAATTGCCGAAGGTATACAGACTTATGTGAGGCCTAGGCCGAAATTTCCTTAAGCTTTGGTGGGTAGTTAATTACCACAGAGAACTGATTAGGACAGAAAAACGTTCTGAGACCCGAAGTTGGGACTCAGAACGTCGTAATGGCCTCGGAACGTCAGTTCAACTACTAAAATCAGGACTGCATAAGTAGAGATATGCCTGAATATATACAGTGTGTCCCAGAAGTCCCGCACCGTACCTTCTATTTTTGATTGGGGGGGGGGGGTTAATAGCGAAAAAAATCAACCAGTTTTACACTTCTTCTATGAGGCGCATTCTATGAGGGGGTCAAAAATTTTATAACTACAGAGTGTCCCACAAACCACAAAACGTGTTTTTCCTCGAGAAATTTAAATGGAAAGGGTATGTTATTATGTTGGAATCGAACACTACATCACAGTGTGGTGACGACGAAAAAAAATTTTGGCAACCGGTTCAGCGGTTCTCAACCACTTATTAATAACTCTTTGAAAAAAAGAGATACGACAAAATTTTTCCAACAAAAGTTGTAGAGCATCAAAAAATATCAATTTTTTGTCCTTTTTGTTTTTGCAACCGGTTTGATATTTTATGATTATCGAACCGGTTGCAAAAATGATTCTACAAAATTGAACCACTTTTGATGCTCTACAACTTTTGTTTGAAAAATATAAAAGGTACCATGTGGGACTTCTGCGACACACTGTATGTATATTGCTACTATACTATATTTGTGAGGCCCGGTGATATGATGCGGATTACCTGAGACCCGGCGTTTCTACAACAGCAACAGAGACGGGAGTGGGAATAACATTGGCCATTCATTTGTGTCATTTTAGACACTACCAGAGGGCTAGGGAAATAGACACACAGTCCCAGATACGTTTGTTTCTGCGCAACATCGCCAAATTAGTGGGTCTCAAATAGTTAATGGAAAATCTTGGCATTTATATACAAGTTGGCGGCAAACTCTACAGTGAGTTTGTTCGAACTAAATCAGCATAAAATAATTGCGGGCGGTATACGTGCGATGTGAGGCCTGTACGAAAAGTTGCCTACGCTTTGCCGGATAGCTAACTATCATAGAAAACTGATTAAAACAGAAAAACATTCTGGGACCCGAAAGTCGAAATAGCCTCGGAACGTCAGTGCAACTACCAGAAATTGTACTGTATAAGTAGAGATATACCTACAGATATAGACACAGATAGATAGATAGATAGATGAATAGATAAAAGATAAACACTACGTAGTCACTAGGCAGCTCCTAACTATGTAGTATGTACTACTGACGTAAAGAAAAAAAAAACAATCCAAAATTGCATAATCCTACGGAACTTTCTTTTACAATTCGGAACATATTACAAATACCTAAACAGAGAAAAAAAAGGGGAAAATATGAAGAAGAAGAATAAGAAAAAAACGTAAACCACGACGTCGTAATATTATACTAATAATGTCATTACAATAATTTCCCGACTCATTTGCAATATAATTTTCACTTCCATTGTTCCCATGGCGCTCATTGTCTGCGTAGTAGACGGACGCGTACGCGGGCTTATTCGACCGGCCAAAAACAAGAAGTGTATGTCAATACTTCACGCGGCCACCACCGCTGTCGCCGATTACAAAACAACGCGTAAATGAGCCAATTATTATGTAACTTTATGTAAAAAAATAACCAAGAATAAGAAAAATACACGCAGAGAGCAGATGCTGAAACGCTAAAAGACCTTACAAAAAAGAAGAGATAAATATCGAAATATGAACACGGGATGTGGAGCGGCGATATATGTAGTTCTACCTGCAGATACCCATCATCATCTCCATCTCCATACATATCACGCTTACCAGGGTACAGTACGCAGTCTGCAGTCTACAGTTACAGCGGTGTTATGTAGTTCATAGGCAAATACGCGCATTGACGCGATTACTTTGGCGATAAGATGCCGTGGGAACTGGGAACGTGTCAAGGTCGCTGCTCAATGGATATACGAGTACTTTATTACTTTTAATCGGATAATCGCGATGCCCATTGCCCGTAATAAAAGGTTCCAGTATTCCAAGGTATGCAGAACAAACAATACATTTCTATATTCACAATTCACATTATAGATATCGTACTTGGGGGCGTACATAGGCAATAGGAATTATGTAGATAAGGATACCCGCATGTCTATGTACGTGTAGTACATACCTACGTACAGGATACAACTTGGTGGTATATGGCAGAGGCATAGGCCACTAGTAACTAGCATAGGTAAATACCCTAAGTAGTAAGTACTGATACTTACTTACCTAACTACAGCTAGACAGCTATTAGCTAGTTAGCCACAGCTAGATCTACCTCTACCGACGTAAATATCCTGAGTAAAATGCGATGTAATCAATAATAATACATACAGAATACAAGTACACACTATATGTAAATGTACATCGTGTCGCGTCGCATCGTTGAGAATAAAGGCAGCATATAGGAGAAATTTTATTCAAAATCGAGAAAAACGAGTCAAATATTAAAGTTTAAGAAAGCGTGAAACGCGTTAACAAGTACATACAACTATATACAGCACACAACTACACATACGTGCATGTATGCATATTGGACTACATGGTATACATAAGTCTAAGTGAATTACAGGTGCCAGGAAATAGGTGTTGGGTATTAGTTACTTAATTATGCAGATAGGAGATGTGAGATGGATATAGGTGCGATTATTCGCGACCACAGAAAATATTAGGTGTTTTCATGACATAAGAATATATTCCCCAATTGACAACCTAGCTGGCAAACATTTCTAGCAAAAAACTAGTATGATTTTGAGACTGTTATTTCTAGCATTTTTGCTAGCAAGTTGCTGAGAAAAGTGTTACATTTTTGTTAGTGCCTTCCAGCAAATTGCTAGAAGAAATGAGTCTTTTTTGCTTGCAATACGAACAAATCATTGGATGTTTATGAATACAAATTTTATATTTTTATTTGATACTGGCTTCTCTTGCTGTACATAACGAAAATTAAAAAAAAAAAGTATTACAATCATAAAGAATAGATTTGTTGATCCAGTTCTTCATTAAACGAATCCACTTCCACAATTTTTGCTTCAACATCATTAACAAACTTTATTATAGTTTTGATGTCTTTTTTAATCTCTTCTAAGGTAAATTTAATGTCAGAAAAATTAAAAACAGTAAATAGTAAAAACATTGTGCAGTGATGTCGCGATAAGTGCAACCTTGAACCTCAAAAAGTGAAGAAATTGATAAATTTATCAAATTTTTCACAAAGGTAAGCTTTTGCAACAAAAAAAAATTACTATTAAGAAAAATTTGATGAATTTATCAAGTTTTTCACTTTATGAGGTTCTAGGTTGCACTTATCGCGACCTCACTATACTAGAAAAACGAAAATTTACTAGGTACTTACTTGATGATAATCCTGCCAAAGTTATTCTGGGAAATTTTTTTTCAACTAAATCGAACGATTTTCTGTTAGAAAACATTAAATTGAAATAATCTGAAATAATTATATCACTATGTCGCGTCATCGTTCCAAATTTATACTTTAGATACACTAAAAATGTTTCTGTTTTACCAAAATTTAAAAACATTCAGTCACTTGACAAATAACGGCCAAATATTTTTTAAATTGAAATCAATATTGTAAACACAAAAACAAACATTTTACTAGTGTCGCCAGTTCACCACCCCCTTCCACGTGTCACAATATTCAATTCTCTCCAATAATGAACTTGTCCCCCCCCCCAGGATTCTCACTCGATTCAAGAAACACCTGTTTAGCTAATATCAGACTTGTTTAATTTGATTTACACTATTTGACCGCAGATGGAATCGAAAAGCGCGATACAAATGGCGAGACAGCGAAGAGAATCGTATGTTACTACACCAACTGGAGCGTGTACAGACCAGGAACTGCTAAATTTTCGCCTCAAAATATAAATCCTTATTTATGTACTCATCTGATTTACGCGTTCGGCGGGCTCGATAAGGAAAACGGACTGCGGCCTTATGACAAATACCAAGACATCGAACAAGGTTCGTACACAAGTACATGTTGGTACCAGGTAGTAAGTAGGTCCTGGGTACTGGATGACCGACTGATCGATTAGGCATCGATAATTGTTCTAAAATCTACCGAGAGCCTGGAATCATTCGGACAGCCAGTACTTGTACTCGTATTCCTGCAGACTCTACCTTCAGCTAATAACTACAAATAGTACTTGGTACTTGGTACCTACTACCTAGGTACTGTACTTAATAACAACGAGATATTTATCAGTACGAACGCGTATTTGAAACTGACACAGGCGGATACGCGAAATTTACCGGACTCAAAACGTATAACAAAAATTTGAAAACCATGTTGGCCATTGGTGGGTGGAACGAAGGTTCATCCAGATTCTCAGCGTTGGTAGGCGATGAAGAGAGACGCGCTATATTTGTCAAGAACGTCGTGAAATTCCTAAGGCAAAACAATTTCGACGGCTTAGACTTGGACTGGGAATATCCCGCTTTCAGAGATGGCAGTAAACCGGCCGATAAAGAAAATTACGCTTCGCTAGTCAAGGTAGGTCAACACATACTTGAAATATAAGTAAGTGTACTATTACGACTAATATCTATACCTATATCTCGTCGATTATGGTGTAGGAAGTAGGTAATAGGTAAAGGTACATGTACATAAATAGTAATACTCGTAGTCTACAGACGGACGTATTATACTTTCGCAGGAACTGAGGGAGGAATTCGAAAAGGAATCATCGAAAACGGGAAAACCACGTCTTCTGCTTACGATGGCTGTGCCCGCCGGTATCGAATATATCGACAAAGGCTACGACGTGCCTAAATTAAATAGGTATGACCGTTCTGTCGCCGACACAATCTACACGAACCTACAATCGTACTCATACCTACAAAATACGTATTCTCTTTACATCTGTTTATTCGCAATGCCCTCCTAGGTACTTGGATTTCATGAATATTCTAAGCTACGATTACCACTCCGCTTACGAACCCAATGTTAATCATCATTCTCCTTTATATTCGCTGCAAGAAGAATCCGAATACAATTTCGACGCTCAACTAACCATCGTAAGTGCACATTCGACCATGAAACACAGTATGCAATATACACAGATGCTTTATACGCATACAGTCCTTATTCTAGAAGTTACACCCACATTCCGAGACCCTCCGCTTTGGCGTTGTTACGCAGAAACAAGTGTACCTGGGATTGTGTGTCCGTTTCCCAACCCTTCTGGCTCTGGTATTGCCTAAAATGATACGAACGTATGACAAATGTTATTCCCACTACCCCACCCTCGTTTCTGTAGTCTGCACTGTTGTAGAAATGCCAGCGCCCAGGTTGTCTGGATGATACACGCGGACCTCACGAAGATATAAGTGGTTACAATACAATGTATATTGCCACCACTATGTTTGTGAGGCCCGATGATATAATGCACACTACCTGAGACCAGGCATTTCTACAACAGTTACAGAGACGGAAATGGGAATGGCATTGGCCACTCATTCGTGTCAGTTTATGTACCACCAGAGTCAGAGTTCTAGGGGAATAGGCACACCCCCAGATACATACTTGTCAAATTAGCTGGTCTCGGATAGTTGATGGAAAATCTTGGCATTTCTATAGTTAGCAGCAAACTGTACAGCAAGTTTGCATGAACTAAATGCGTATAAAAGAAATACCACGTTCGCGTATTTTCGACAGGATCACACCATCAAGCACTACTTGAAGAAGGGCGCTGATCGCGAGAAATTGGTATTGGGGATACCGACGTATGGCAGATCGTATACTTTGTTCAACGCAGACAGCACCGATCTCGGTTCACCAGCTGATGGTCCAGGTGAACAAGGAGAAGCGACTAGAGAAAAAGGTTATTTAGCATATTACGAGGTAAGTACTACTTGTAAGTACTATAGACGACGCGAAAATGTATAGAAATACATATGACAACGTTACATATACCATGTGCGTAGATTTGCGCCAACTTGGATGGCGACAAATCGTGGAATGTGATTCAACCGAAAAAAAGTGCCATGGGTCCTTACGCTTATCGAGGCAACCAATGGGTCAGTTACGACGACGCCGACATAGTCAAATTAAAGGTGAGTACGTCGCGTATCTACTACGTGGACTAAACTACTAGTTACTGCCTAGTTTTACATATGTAAATTCCAACAAGTATTAAGACATATACTAGTTTATTGCTAGTTCCCAGTTGATGAAATTATCAAAAACCGTAAAACTCACAAAAATTCGTATTTCAATGAATTAAAACATCAACGCATCAAAAGCGCATAAAAACCTCAGAAAAAAACCATAAAACCATGAAAAAATTTGAGGCTGTAATGACGTCTTGAGGAGCGGTCACCCATCCGTGTTCCAACCAAGGCAAACGTTGCTTAATTATTTTCTTGATGAAATGTAAACAATGGCAATTTCGTCGCTCATTATCTATTGACCTTTTTACCTTGAGACAAATATGTTTGATGACAAATGGTTATTTCAATTGAGGGGTCAGTCCATTGTTGGACAATTTCTTAATTTTTTGTTTTGCAGAAGTTGAAAATATTACTTATTTAGAATTTTTATGCATTTAATCATGGTAGTTTTCACATTGAAGTTTTTTTGAAATATTCAAAATAAAATTTTCAATAACTGAGAAAAAAATATTTCAATTTTAAAATACAAATTTGTTGGGTTCTGGAAATATTTTATGTTTAAAACTTAAAGAATTCAATATATTTGCAAAAATAGAGTAAATATTTTTCAAAATGGTTCTCGTCATACTT